>MNAD01000557.1:0-84933 GCA_001895945.1 Trametes pubescens | reverse complement strand
TAGTCTCGTTCCCATCCCTTCTGGCGCTTACTGAGCGTGCACCAGAAGGTCTGGTGCATTTCGGGACGAAAAGGGCCATTCGTGACGGGACAGTTACGAGCGTCACCAAGCGTTATCCGTGACGATATTGTTACTCAAACGGCGCTGCAATGCGGACACCCCATATCTCTCAATTTGAGGTGCACGCTTGTAAGAGCTTTTCCATTGTGCCCTCCAAATCTGGGGGAAATCAACGGGTTTTTGAACGAAGGGCGGGCACGACATGAAAGCTATGTAAGCGCCCGCTAATGGAGTTAGCGCTGGCTGGCAACCCTTCGCGAAATCGTAGGGAACGCATTTGTGCTTCCAATTCGCCTTGCCTCGCCTTCAAGCATAGAGCGATTGATGCAGAAATGCTTTACAAGGGACTCTCTGAGCCATGTTTATTTGATAATCCTGGAATGCAGAACACCGAGGCCTGCTGCAAGGCGGGAAGAGATGACGAGAAACCGCTGACGTAACGTGACCTCCCGTCACGAGTGGCCTTACCGCCCACGAAATGCACCAGACCTTCTACAGGGCTCTCCCCCCCGCGCGCTCAAATCCCATCGTGAGAACCTTGCCAAAAAATATTAGCGCTTGTGCGCATTCCTTTGGCCAATCAGCGTGCGGGAGGGGGAGAGCCTCTGTAGAAGGTCTGGGAACGAGACTAGCCTATCAGGTGTACGCTGACAACGTTCGAAGTTGCGCTTGGCGAACATTGTGTGAAGAAATTCGCATATATGGGCTGGTGGATAGAAGCCACCCGACCTCTGGCGTTACACGGTTACTCTCAGCTGACTCCGTTGGCTGCTCCGAATGCGAATCCAGTCCCACGAGCTTTTAGCGAAGTATCAGAGGCCATGGGTTTCAGACTGCAAGCAAGGCCTACGCAAGTTGTCGACCGCGATGCTCGGTTTTACTAGGAGAGCCCGAGTCAAAGTCTAGTGGCAGATATGAACACCAAACGATCCATACGTCTGCGAGTTTCACGCGGGAGTACCGTATCTCAACTGTCATATCGCGTGTCATGGTTTGGAAGATCGAGGTACGCATGAAGCTTGAGCTACATGCCAGTGTGATGGTGGCTGACGTTTAGTAATAGCCCGTAGTGGGTGATTGGTCCGTGACGTTGAACGGCGCATGGTCGGTATGTCCAGACACGCGGTTTATGGGAGTGTCTAGTGTGCTGACTTCTAGTGCACAACAGACGATAAGTACTATGAGCTCCGAGACGCCGGCGGGTTTGTTCCATGGTCGGATCCCATGCATACCCGCAATGCCTTACTCGCTATATAGTACGATGTACACCGTGTTGGCAGGTGATTAGCGCCAGAAGCGCCAGATACGCGCAGGCCCTGGTATTTTGGAAAACCCCCCTCTCATCACGGGTTGTCTGT
This sequence comes from Trametes pubescens, assembly GCA_001895945.1. Taxonomy (NCBI): domain Eukaryota; kingdom Fungi; phylum Basidiomycota; class Agaricomycetes; order Polyporales; family Polyporaceae; genus Trametes; species Trametes pubescens. The sequence goes on along the minus strand of MNAD01000557.1, from coordinate 83,515 downwards.
AGCCTATACCAGGTACGTAGTCATTAGTCCTCAACAAGCCCATTCAACGGAGACACACTGATGTAAATGAAATATTGTCATTTAGATACTCGCGCTCTCTGGTAGTTCCACGACTCCCCTCAGCCATACTATGGGCGGCGAAAAGCCTCATCGGCAATCCGTAGGAACGTAAGCGACCTATCTTCTAGTCGGATTCCGACAGTGCTGTCTGCGCATATGGTGTCGCTTACACACCTTCGTAGAATTGAACACGAAGATACGTCAATACTGTTCGACAGGCGCCACCGGTGGAATGGAGGCGTTGCAGTTCGGAGGTATAGACTCCGGACATCCAGCGCCCGGTCGTCACCGAGAGGGGAACTTCCTTGCATCCGCGAAGTACACATGCGCACTCGGTCCGTCAAGAAGGATCGCCTGGCGCTGCTTGTGACGTGCAGCCTCCAAGCGAAGATCCTTGGTTAGCCCATATGCACACGCGTGCAACGCCTCAAGCGCCAGATTCTCAACGTCAATCGCAGCAGCGATATGCTTCGAGCGCCCTCATCCCCACCCGGCGAAGTTGTATGTCAGCTACTTTATCGCAAGCTCACCCATTGTCATTGAAAAATCAAGAGCTAGACCGTACAGCGCACTCTGCGAGCTTCGGCGGCAGACTGGTAATGCTATACAGGTCTTGTAACCAAGGAATAAGCCTGCCGTGAAGGTGCCCTCTCGCGCTGTCACACAAGGCGCTCGCATACAACCCCTTACTCCGCCGTGAGTTTGAGAATTCATCGGCAACCGGTCGGGAGTTCCAGCATAGCGTCTGTTCTCTCCTGCCGAGTGAACCTTCACCTTTTCAACCACGAACATGATGTATCCAGACATCCACATAGCCAGGCCTCCGAACCGGCAGTCGGCACTATACTCACATCATGCAATTGTGCAAATTTGCGGTGGTGGTACAAAGGCTGATAATCCCTGCGTTTCTAGACCTATAGTCAAGCACCGCTACACTCGGTGCTGAGTACATCATTGAAGACGTTCAAGGGTCCTGTCGCGCCGGCGGGCTGCTCCGAGTCTCGAACGCAGTGGCGACTACACAGCAGGTCATCCTACCCCCATCCAGGTCATCCTACCCCCCATCCACGTTCTTCCCTGCATCCCTGTGGCGGAGAAGGCCCACTTATTCCCGGTGGCAAGGTACTCCTGATTACTCTCACTGTCACAAGTCGCCGCGGCGCTCGCATAGACGGTGAGTATAAATCACGTCGAGTGCTCCTGCATACCGTACTACTAAGGAGCCCCTGCGACTCTACTGCAGCTCTCAAACCACACCAACATGTCTACCAGCTCGAGCGACCCGTTCTACAACTTCGCGAAGACGAGCTTCAAGAGCGCGGCGGCGCAGAAGGCCTCCGCGACTTCTCTGCCGCCGCTACCCGGTCCCGACCAGAAAGTGCCTGTATGTCTGGGCGCAGTCCTTCCGCATCCTGATGCAGAATTTGCTCACTAGGATACTAGGGAATGGACATCAAGTACGACGTCGTCATAGTAGGCTCCGGGCCGATTGGATGCACGTATGCTCGCGAACTCGTTGAGGCCGGCTACAAGGTCGCCATGTTCGACATCGGAGAAATGTAGGTTGTCTGACGCTTGACTTGTCGGGCGGGGAATTGACGGTCTCGCAGCGACTCTGGCCTGAAGATCGGTGCCCACAAGAAGAACGTAAGCCATGCGTCACGAGATACTCTATCTTAGATTTCGCTCACTGCGATATCACCAGACGGTCGAGTACCAGAAGAACATCGACAAGTTTGTGAAGTACGTATTTTCCATGACCTCGTAGATGTTTCTACGATACTGAACTGGTCGCGATGATTAGCGTCATCCAGGTCAGCTATCGATTCCGACACCTGCATGAATCAGCGCACTTAAGGGTATACCATAGGGTCAACTGATGTCCGTTTCCGTTCCCGTCAACAAACTCGTGGTCGACACGCTCAGCCCGACGTCTTGGCAAGCTTCGACGTTCTTTGTCCGCAATGGCTCGAACCCAGGCACGTCGAGTCTCGCTAGAGTTTGTCCGCACAGTCCGCGCTCACCCCTGTCCAGAACAGGACCCGCTTCGTAACCTCAGTGGTCAGGCGGTCACGCGCGTCGTCGGGGGCATGTCCACGCACTGTAAGCACTCCTTCCTCACGCCATTATCCTTCCTCGCCCTCATCGGCATGTTTCAGGGACATGCGCGACACCCCGCTTCGACCGCGAGCAGCGTCCGTTACTCGTGAAGGATGACCCGGACGCGGACGACGCGATCTGGGACCGGCTATACACCAAGGCCGAGTCGTACTTTAAGACGGGGACAGACCAGTTCAATGAGTCCATCCGCCACAACCTCGTGCTCAACAAGCTCGCAGAGGAATACAAGGGCCAGCGCACCTTCCAGCAGATCCCGCTCGCGGCGACGCGCCGGAACCCGACCTTCGTCGAGTGGAGCTCGGCGAACACCGTGTTCGACCTCCAGAACAGACCGAACATCGACGCGCCGGAGGAGCGCTTCAACCTGTTCCCCGCGGTCGCGTGCGAGCGCGTCATGCGCAACGCGTCGAACACGGCGATCGAGAGCCTGCACATCCGCGACCTCATCTCGGGCGACCGCTTCGCTATCCAGGCGGACGTGTACGTCCTCACCGCCGGGGCGGTCCACAACACCCAGGTCCGTCGCCGAAGTGCCCAATTGATAGTAGGGATCCGTGCTCACGTCATTTCGCAGCTCCTCGTGAACTCTGGCTTTGGAAAGCTCGGCCGGCCGGACCCCGCGAACCCGCCGGAGCTGCTGCCGTTCTTGGGGTGCTACATCACCGAGCAGTCGCTTGTCTTCTGCCAGACCGTAATGAGCACCGAGCTCATCGACAGCGTCAAGTCCGACATGACCATCATAGGCAACCCGGGCGAGCTGGGATACAGCGTCAGCTACATGCCCGGCGCGTCGACCAACAAGCATCCGGACTGGTGGAATGAGAAGGTGCAGAACCACATGATGCAGCACCAGGAGGACCCGCTCCCGATCCCATTCGAGGACCCCGGTAAGTCGTGCCGGGCAGAGGTTGGACGCGCGGTTGTTCACCGTGCCGCGCCAATGCAGAGCCGCAGGTCACCACTCTGTTCCAGCCGTCGCACCCGTGGCACACTCAGGTGCGTCGAAGCCGTCTCGTGGATATTGCTGAGTGTGCTCATCTGCTCCTGCTAGATCCACCGCGATGCTTTCAGGTAAGCTGAAGCCTGCAAGGACCCAAACAACTACGCTCACTGACCACGCTTTCCTTCAGTTACGGCGCAGTGCAGCAAAGCATCGACTCGCGTCTCATCGTCGACTGGCGCTTTTTCGGCCGAACGGAGCCGAAGGAAGAGAACAAGCTCTGGTTCTCGGACAAGATCACGGACGCGTACAACATGCCGCAGCCGACCTTCGACTTCCGTTTCCCGGCGGGCCGCACGAGCCAGGAGGCGGAGGACATGATGACGTGAGTCTTCTCCTCTCATATGCGTACGATCAGTGCAGAGCTGACCTGATCGGTTGGGAAGCGACATGTGCGTTATGTCGGCGAAGATTGGAGGCTTGTAAGTCGAATTCTGTGCATGCTCATGGGCGGGAAACCTATACTGAGTATTGTACAGCCTGCCCGGTTCCCTCCCGCAATTTATGGAGCCCGGTCTTGTCCTTCACCTCGGTGTAAGTGAGGTGTTCACGGTCAGCTCATTCAAACATGCTGACGCGACTCTCGCCTTCCCAGGGCACGCACCGCATGGGCTTTGACGAGCAGGAGGACAACTGCTGCGTTGACACGGACTCGCGCGTGTTCGGCTTCAACAACCTCTTCCTCGGCGGCTGCGGTAACATTCCCACCGCGTACGGCGCGAACCGTGAGTTTCGTCACCCCCTTCACAAGACGACGTGCATTGGTCTCATGTGCTCGGTCCACAGCGACGCTCACCGCAATGTCGCTCGCGATCAAGAGCTGCGAGTACATCAAGAAGAACTTCACCCCGAGCCCCTTCACGCCGGCTCAGTGAGCGGTTGTTCCCCAGCCTTGCTGCGAAGTCCCACGTGGTGTGGAAGGCCGCTGGGTATCTTGTACGATCAAAAGGAGCGAAACCAGAGAGAATGTCATTTGTACCATCAGTGTCAATGCGTATGGCTGTTACTATGTGGTGAATGTGCTCATGCGGCTCGAGGGGTAGCTCTTGCGTTGAGGAGGCGATCTTGCACAAGCATCAAACATCGGTAGGAGGCGACTTATCTGGAGCCTAGGCAAGTAGAATGACTCGAATATAACACTCCGTAGGTCGCTATGGCAAGTCGTCAACGGTTTCTTGCTTTGGACTTCTGATGTACCTTTCCAAGTTTCGGGCAGTGCCTGACTTCACGCATGTTCGGCACTACAACGGTAAATGCTTCTGCCACCACGTGTACATATAGTGCTGTGTGTGGGCAGAATTGGTTGATACCGTCTTCCCTCCGACCATCATCACAGTCACCGTCTCCAGCAGTATCTGTCTGCTTGGTGCGAGGCCATCATGACTTTTGACGACGAGCGTCGGTGAGCTTTCGTCCACTACATTCATGAGGCAGCAGAGTAATCATGATGCTTACTTCTTGAACCGTAGATTGGCAGCCCCGGCCGAAACAAATAACACCAAGAATCGTTCACCGCCTCTCCTCTTGGATGAAAAGCTACCAGGCCCACTATATGGCCTCCCCTTCGTCGACGCTGATTCAACAAATCAGTCGATGGGCTCTCCGGACTACCAGACGAAAGGGACTGAACATCGACGTGCTCTGCAACAGAAAGCCGACCTCGAGCGGCTGAACCTTACAACCATCCAGAACGCGAACCTGCCCATCCATACGCTTCCGGCGGAGGTCCTTCTTCAAATCTTCCAGCATTTTCTCCCGTCGTACCGTTCCTTCCCCGCTAACTCGAAGACTACTGACAAATCAATATGTCCCTGGGCGCGACTGATGGGGGTGTGCCGACACTGGCGCGCCCTCATCAAGAATGACGCTTACTTCTGGAGGGACATCGAGGTTAGATCCAAGTACGTTCAATGGCTCAGCCTCGCCTTGCGCCGGTCAGGGGATGCGCCAGTCCGCGTCACGCTCTTTCGCAACCTCAAAACGGCGCTACCATTGCTCATGGAACACCCCGACAACATCGAGGCTCTGTCGTTCGAGGGTTCTATACACGATCCCGGCGTCGCGTCAATTCTGTCATGGCCGTCCTCCATCCTCCATAGCCTTGAAGTCTCGCTGGAGAAATCGTATCACCCCACGCGTTCGACACTCCCGCTGTTCAACTGTGGCAGCCCTCGCCTCGTGAAGCTAGCCCTCACGCGTGTCTCATTGCCCTGGAGCGCATCCATCCTGGCCGATCTCGAAGTTCTCTCTCTAACGCATTGTCAACTCTCAACGCCACCTCTTCCCTTTGAAGACTTCCTCGATGTTCTCGAGCGCGGCCAGAAGCTCCGGAACCTGTGCCTCAAACACTTTCTCTCCGCCGCGCTGTCCCCCAAAACGTCCAGTCCAGCTTCGTGGCACGGGCGTTGCATAACGCTCCCCAGCCTTCACCGTCTCGCCTGCCACGACGCCCCCGCGCGCGTTGCTCAGCTGTTGGCGCACATCCACACTCCTGCGATAGTGGAGATCGAGCTCGAAGGGAAGTGGGACACTCTCGACGCCCCCTCCATTGCCGGCGCTACCTTGAGCAGTCTGCTCCCGGCGGACCTCGCGCGCGTACCCGCCCTGCAGTCCATCTCCTCCGCGGCCCTCGAAGTCGGGCACGAGGGAAGAAAGCTGCACGGTTCTTCCTCTTCCCATATCGACCTCCGGTTCTTCCTCCACAAGCCCCCTGCATCGTGGGCCCGGGAGCTGGAGGAGGAAGTGCGGCGGCTGCCAATCGTCTTCGGGGCTGCCCTGACGAAGCTGGAGCTCTCCGGCGATCTGGATTTCTCCCCCGGGACCTGGGACGCGGTGTTCGAGGCCTTTCCAGGGCTGCAGACGCTCTCGCTTCACCACGTTCGAAGCGGCGATCTGCTCGCGCTCCCCGCCGGCTTGTTTGGCTCCCTCCAATCAGGCTCCGCCGCGACCGGGGAAGCGCACGTCGGGGCGCATTGCCCCGCCCTCAAGGAGCTTACGCTGTATCCGGTTTGGTGGAAGTTACAGACCGTGGACGCTGTGCTGGAGTGCCTGCGGTTCCGCGTCGCCAAGGGGGCGCGGAGGCTGGAGCGTTTGTCACTCGGGGCAGAGTCGAGACTCCCCGAGTCCGTGGACATCGAGGATGAACGCAATCGCGAGCAATTTCGTGAGTTCATTGACGAGATTGTACTTTGGTACTGGTAGTGGTCATATACAGGCGTTCGTAGCATTTTGGGCTTCCGCATCCATATGTGCAATACTACGCCCGTAGACTTGAAGACACCCTAGCTGATGATACGTAGACTTAAAAACAAGATAGCAGAGATGGCAATATATACAGAACAGCGCATCCAGATAACGCAACAAAACACGAAGACCCACTTCACATGGCGGCATGCGCGGCATACCGCTGCGCGTCCGCCCGCCCGCGCTCGACGTCGACCGCCATCAGCACGGGCACCGCAGCCCAGATCATGACCACAAGGAAGAAGAACGCGTAGCGGATGTTGCCCGTCGTGTCCGCAATGAGGCCCACGACGAGTGGCCCGACGAACGAGCTCGACTGAATCAACGTGTGAGCGTTAAGGTGAATGCAGAGGACGGGAAGGGGCGTACCTTGTCGGTGATAGAGAAAAGCGCATACCATCGCGCCTCCTCGCCTGGAGGGATGAACTCGGCGTAGAATGCGCGCGCGTAGCCTTGGAAGGCGCCATAGACGGAGCCCTTCCGACACGAGACGTGTCAGAGCCCAACAACTCGTACCGAGACAAAAGGGGCACTCACAAAGTATACCGCGAGGACGTACATCTCCGCCGGGGTCGTCAGCCCTCCGAACTTCACGCTGCCCTTCTGGAACACCGGTAGGAAGCCGAGGCACCCGTACGCAGGAATCGCTGAGGCCATCGCGACGAGCACGACGAGCACGCGCAGGTTCGACCAGCCCGCACGGCGCTGCACCATCGGCCAGACGAGCGAACCGAGGATGCCTGCTGAGGGGGTGAGCGCACCGATGAGAACCAGCGACGAAGCTGGCATGTGCAGCGTTGTCTTTCCGAAGAGTAGCGCGGTGGACGTAATCGTCGTGAAGCCTACACTAGGTTGTCAGCAGAGCATGAGGAAAGACTTAGGAACGAGGACAGACCATCGGAGAGGAGGAACCACGCGGCGAGGTAGGTGAAGGTGTTGCGGAGCTTCTTGATCTCCCGCCACCGCAGCATCTGCCCCAGCCTCCTCCACGCACGAGCAATTTCGCGCGTCATGCTCCATTTCTGCTCGTCTCCCGCAGCTCGTGGGGGTACATTGTCGCCATCCTCTTCCAGTGAATGCGTAGCGTTTGCAATAGTAGCAGCTCCAGGGAGCCATACTGCGGCTGGGAGCGAGAACACCGCCCACCATATCCCGCTGAGGCCGATGGCGAGCCGAAGCGCGTCCGTCGAGCCCTTCATTGCGCGCACGGGTATGAGCGCAAGGAGCAGCATGACGATACCCGAGGCGTAACCCAATGCGATTCCCTGCGAGGAGATGCGCGAGGTGGTCGTTGACAGGATCTTGTCGTGCTCCGCCTTCGCCGCACGCGCGCTGTCTTCGTCTGATGTCTGCGCGAGCAAAGGTTCGTCCGCCTCTGACGCGGTGTCTGCGGAGTCGTGCGGCTCTGCGGGTAGATCTGCCGAACGGGTGTGGCGGGCAAGGTTGGCACGCGCCTCGATGACCTCTTGCGCACCCTGAGCTAAAGTCGGGATGTAGGCGTTCAGCGCGACGATGGACGCGCCGAAGCCAACGTTCGCGCAGACGGCAAGCGGCGCGATGAGGGGCCATGCTGGGGAAGTAGACGGAACGAGGAGGAAAAGTATGGCGGAAATGGACCCTAGCGCAGCGAAAGCCAGCAAGAGCTTCTTGCGATGGGGAGCTGGCGGATAATGAGCGTTTGTGAGATACGCATATGTCGCAGATGAGACGCTCACGGTGGTCTGCAATCCCGCCCATAGAGATGACAGTGAGGGCTTGAAGTGCGACCGAGATGGAATAGACATATAAGCTATACCCCGTGGCATTAACATGCGCTCTGAACACAGAATGGGGGATACATACCTAAAACTAGCACTGTCTATCCACAGCCAGCCAAGCTTGACTACGCAACGCGCGTCTTCCACTTCAGGGGAAGGGGGGACGGGTGTGGCTGGATTGCACGGCTGCGTCTTGTCTGGCAGAAGATAACCGTTGTCACTGTGAGCGCCGCGTGAGTCAGCACATACAAGAATATCGCAACTCGTGCTACATACCGAGCAAACTGCTCAAGGCATATTGGGAGGAAGAGGGTCAAGGAGACGATGACGAAGACTTCACTTTTCGCTGTTCGTCATTTCACACCGACAGTGCTGCAAGACACCGCGTACCTTGCAAACGCATAGCTAAACCACCCTCTCAGATGTCTGTGATACTGCCGCTTGTCATATTGCGGCAGTTTGAGGCCATGCTCTCCTCTCATGATCGCAGGTGGAAGTCACTCTTGCTATTCGGCGAATGTGTCGCGGTGGCCTCTCCTTAGCAGAACATAAGCTTGACAGGACAAGAAACCGATCACGGCAGTCTCGTCATCCAGAGAAAGTGTAGCCTATAGGAGGGAGGGGGTGGTGGCGGTAGTGCATCAAGCTGAGGCGCTGTGAACGCCAGTCACGAACGCGCTCGCGGGCGAAAGCGCGCGCCTGGGGCACACGAGGCTCGCATGTCACATGGACAACGCCTTGGACACGAAAGCTCGCCTTTGTCGGAAAATGCGACGAGGGTAAAGAAAAAAAAGTGCCTTGTTTCCACAAGCCCACCGCGAGGGTCGAACTCGCAGCCTTCAGATAACCACTAAACGTATCGGTCATAAGAGTCTGACGCTCTATCCGATTGAGCTAGGCGGGCGGCATCGTTGTCTTCTATGTTAGTCAATATAAAGTCTTCAACTTGTGAGGCATCCATTGTGTGTAAGCTTTAATACTACGTCCGAGTCCTCCTGGAGGTTTATTTTTGTTTCAGGGGGCGCAAACATCATGTAGCTCAAGCGGGTGCAAAGCGGGTTTCTCTGTGCAAAGTTCTAACCGGCGCTTAATCCAAGAAGGATCGTGACAGAATTAGCGCTGGACATGGACGTTGCAACTTGCCATTTTACCTTCAACGATCATCGATATCGTCGTTTCAGTCTGCAAGAGTCCGCACCACTTTCTCAGATCACTTCCATGGTCAATCTCTAGTAAGCTCACAACATCTTTGCTTGTAGCCTTATAATTACTGAAGAAGTCGTTAGAAGAGACAAGCCTCGTCCCGCTTCCTGCAGAGCCACACGCCCCGATCAAACTGATATGTACGCGTTCAGGTGTATCTTCTTTTCACATCCATATACCAGCTTATGATCACGAGAACGGCTTGAGGCACCTTGAGCGACACTGACGTACAAAGTGCTTTGTTCTGCAAACGGGAATTGCCGATAGTGTTCATAGCCGATTTCAGGTTGCGATGTGTGCCACCGGTCGCCTTCTCTTCGACCACCATCCAACGCCACCCCCCATCGGCAACGCTATCCGACGAATGATATAGGTAAACTCATACAAGCACTCTGGATACTTCTGCCGACAATCACTGACACGATTGTCGCCGGTCGGTAGGTCTGGCTGCAATGGCCTTCACCATTTCTTCCTCGTCGCCCATCCTCCTGGATGAACAGCTCCCTGGCCCTTTATACGGCCTACCTGCTATCGACATCAACCTCCACCAGCTAGTTTCTGCTGGCTTTCAAGGTGGCAAAACAGACCTCCGTGCTCAGCGACAACACTTCGAGCTGGAGCTGCTGAGCTTGAGGGCGGTGTGGAATGCGAACCTTCCAATACACACGCTCCCTGTTGAAGTCCTTCTCGATATCTTCAAGTACTCGCTGGTACCGTGGAATCTACTCAAGTACACACATCCCACATCAAAGCGTCTCTGGGCGCCCCTGATGGGCGTATGCCGGCATTGGTGCGCTCTCATCCGGAACGACGTAGAATTCTGGAATACAATCGACATCTCCAAGAGCATGCCATGGCTGGACGTTGCATTACACCGCTCTCGTGGAACCCCGCTTCGCGTAATGCTTTCTCGCAGCCGCGACGTGCAGGAGGCTATATCAACCCTCCTGCCACATACCGATCGTGTGAGGCACTTGGAGATGAGTGCGCCGAACGCTGGTGTCCTCAAACCGCTCTTCAGCCACGCTCTCCCTCTCCTTTCTAACCTCTCCATCAGTCTTGATCGACCCGCCCCGTATGGACAATCTAGTAGGCGCGGTGTTGACCTCATCGACCGCAACATCTGCCCGCACCTCGAAACACTCAGGCTCTCACGATATGCGCTGGCCTGGACCGCGCCACTCCTGGCCAACTTACAATTCCTGTCTCTGAACGACTGCGTGCTCTCGACAAAGCCGCTCTCATTGGCAGAGTTCCTGGATGTTCTCGAGCACGGCCAAGAACTTTGGTCCCTCGAACTCGGCTCCTTCTTTTTCGTCGCTTTGTCGTCGCAGACCTCTGTTCCACCCGGCCGTCTCGTCACACTCCCCAAGCTCTCCTTTCTCTCACTACACGCCATGCCCGCCCATATTGCGCGACTTATGTCGCACCTCCGTACCCTCAGCGGATGTGATTACGAACTCATAGGAGAGTGCAGTCCAAACGACCCCTCTACATCCTATGCCTCCTTTCTTCCGCAGGATGCCGCCCTCACATACCTTACATCCTCCGTCACTTCCGTATTCCTCGAAGTCGATCGGGAGACACATTTGATCACATGGGACCTCCCTCTCGACGGCTCATACAGACTGGAGCTGCATCGCGGTCACGCTGGATGGGACAACACGTGGCTGGAGAGGGGCCTGCGGCAGCTGCCAGCGATCTTCGCATCCGGAGGAGCGCGGCTCACGCGTTTGAACGTCGCAGGACGACTCAACACCGTCTCGTCTGCCACCTGGGACACGATATTTGAGTGCTTCCCGGCGCTGCAAAGCCTCGAATTCGAGGCGCAAGCGGGAAGCGCGTTCCCCACCGCCATCTTGCGCTCGCTCTCCATCTCGGTGGACCGTGGCCGGGCCCGGACCAGCGACCAGCGATGAGGGAGTATATAAACCCTGTGGCGTCCGCTGTCCCGCGCTCACGGACCTCGATATCATGATGGATGACGAGTGGAGGTGGACGCCGGACGCGGTAGACTCGAACATCCTTACGTGCCTTCGCGCGCGGGCTGCGGGCGGGGCGCCGCGGCTGAAGCGCCTGGGAGTGAGCCCGAAGTTCGATGAGTCGGCGGGCGCAGGGTCGGGGAACATTTGGGAGCGTCTTCGGCAGAGACTGCGCGCAAGCGTAGAGCTCTTCCACGAGCGGTGATCTGGTCCTAACCAGTGACCACGCTCACCCAAATGCGAGTTGGTCAATGTAGTCTCCTCGAGCAATTTTGTCTACTACAACACGCCCTGTATTATACTGCCAATCTTATATGTACATGGTACACTTCACCCTGGATCTCTTTCTCTGCTTGATAAGTACTTGCCGTAGGGCAGGTACGAATTGGCGCCTAATATCCAACGTACGTCAAAACCTGAGGTATTTTCTGAGGACTGAACGGTGAGTGCCGGCCCTGGTCCCTTACGGAGAAACCCAAATGACGACCCTCAGCATTCTTGGAGGACTAAACGCCGTCTTGCCCACTACCTGGGCCTCGATATTTGACGCGTTTCCGATCCTGCAAGCCCTCATCCTCGAGTCGACAAATGTAGGTGGGTTTCCCGGTGCCCTCACCTATGCACTATCCGCCCCGATCGCTGCTCCTCCGGGTACTGTGCAGGGAGAGGAAGGACCCCGCGTCCGTTGTCCAGCTCTGGAGGAACTCGACATGTACGGTGAGGAGTGGGGGATGGCGCGGTAGAGGATGTACTCGCATGTCTTGCTGCGCCTGCTGCGAGCGGCGCGCCGAAGCTGGAGAGCTTGAGGTTATTGTTGTTGGCACAGACTTCGGAAGGTCTTCGGCAGAGACTGCACGAAACCGTTGAGGAGTTTGAGCTGTGGTGACGGGGAGCGGTCTACTGCAAGGCACAGGGCTGGTGTACATGTCGGTCATGTTCAATGACACGTAGAATTTGATCATCTTGCCTTGATCTTGCCCTGCGCCGCAGAAAGCCGCCGTCAAAGAGAGTATGGGAAGTGGTACAGCATGTCATGCATAGAAGGAAGATAATAAGTACATGCAAAAGGGGGTAGAGTCTGTTCGATGCGCAGACTGGGCTATGAAAAGCATACGGGAAGCAGGCAGACGCGACAGGTTGGCGACCCGCGCAAGAGAGACAATTAGGCGTAAATCTTCTAGGAGAACTTCCATCTGCGGACAAGGATATGGTCAGTACATGCTGTGGGATAGATGAGAGGGTATATACCTATTATTACATACGGTACAGCTGCGCAGGGTCAAGGGAAGAGCGTTAGTAATCGGACGGGACGGGGGGTCAAAACGCGGAATACGCACGTTACAAACGTCTAGAAAGGCATAGTCAGCAAAAGCGTGTTGAACGACGAGAGGAGGTGCATACGGTCATAGGTTCATCGGCACTGCGGGTTTGTGCTTGGCGGTAGCGGCATTTCCGCTATGATAAGATGAGTATTGCAGTCCTGGCGGTTATATGGTGGGAGACCCACCTGCTTGCAGCGTCCACACTGGAACGCGTCTGTTTCTGCCTGCACCTCCTCTGCGCCAAGCGTCTTGAAGAGATTCTCTTGGGCAATCTTAGCGTCTGCTGCTTTGCGTTCCTCTGATGCCATATCCTATCACGTGTGGGTTAGGCAGACCGTCCGCAGATGTATACAAGGAGCATCCAAACGCACCTGGCTGCTCATTCTACAAAACTTTGCGATGGCGAGGTCACCAGATACGACGCTTTCACGGAGACCTGGGTTGTTTTTGTCCTTCAAATTGACGAACAGAGTGCGAATCTTCGCCTTGTACGCGGGGTTGGCGCCGCTGTTGTCGTTGAACACAGTCTTCTCAATATCCTTGGCACGCGTCATGACCTGCTCGCTCGCTGTTTCCGAAGAGTTAGCGACATGCCCGAGATACAGCACAACTCGCGAAGGGACGTACGTGCGCCAGAGTCAAAGACAAGCGCGTCGTATATGAGCTCAGCACACTTGTCGCGGGTCTTGTCTCCTGTGTACTCGATCTTCACTCCATCCGTCTTTGCTGAACGGGTCTCATTGAGCTTAGAGCCAGACCCGCTCGTGGATGCGGTCGGTGTTACGGGAGTGGATGGGGTGGCGGCATTCGAGCTTGCACTGGCGGACTTCTTCGCGGCTGCACAAGATGTGAGACGACCCAGGCCAAGCATGAATGCGAGTAGGACGTACCTGCAGTTTTGCCGTTGGATGCCCCCTTTGCGCCACCGCCCGATGCCTGCTTTTCCCGCTCAACTTCCGTCTTCCATTTCCTGACAATCTCCTTCGCTAGATCTGCAACCCGCTTGGAGGCGTGCTGCCTGAGCTTCCCGACGGCCAAGCCAGCCTTGCTTTCCTGCAAACCGCCACTCCGTATCTACGTCATGTTGCGAGCTAAAGTAGACACATACCCTGAGAAGAGACTCGGTGATCTTCGGCTGCTGCTTGAGCGTGTTGAGGATACCCACGATATCCTGTCGTGAGACATGTAACGTCAGAAACCGCGACTGAACGGGGAGGCCATAGGAGATTGCTACACACCTCATCGGTCGCCGCGCTACTCAGTGACTTTACGAGCGGCTTCAGCTCCGCGGCGGACATGTTCGCTGCTCTCTCTTGCTTCAATCACGTTTTCTCACGCGTTCGGAGATAATTCAGAGGGCAACGGAGAGGTCAGTGTGGCAGATACGACGTTGTCGGCCACTCCGATGCATGTGGTTCAGCGCAAAGAGCAACGCTTCCACGGCCCTGCTGCATGCGAGAGGGGCGTAGGCGCCCGCTTGCACACGACTAAGGCTGCTGACAAAGCAAGACCAAGCGAGCGCAAATAGCGCGCTCAACGGCGCGCGCGTCGAGCTCGCTGCCGCTACCGTCGAGCTCAACGTCAAAACCTTGTATACCTGCTTGTCATCCTGGTCTTGATCTTACTCCGCGGGACGCTCCTTCACTTCACTCCTTCGTTGAACATCTTGACCGATTCACTCTGGGTTGAAGTATGACTTCGTCACTGCCACCTCTGAACCCCTTGCTGCAACAATGCGGGAAGCGCACTCGGGATATCTTCGCTGCTGGTTTGGATGAGAGTTTGCGCGATGAGGAAAAGAGGTACGTCGTACGTTCTACATTCTCATGGTATGCGTACTTATGATCGCAGCGCGCGGATCCGCTTGTCGGTGAAAATGAACGATGAGTATAAGGAGGTGAGGGAGCTCCCTGGCTCTTTGCTTGCCCAGCAAGGGCCTGTAGGTCCCGCCCGCCCTAAGGAGCAGCGGAAAGCTATCACGGCCGGACGTACGTATATCAGTCATGCCAAAGCTCCCACCCGCTCACCATTCACTCCAGCGAGCTCCGAGGCCGGTCGTATGATTGCGCAAATAGACAACACCCCCGTCGCCCAGCCATCTACCTTTTCCTCCTCGAGTAATCTCAGGACAGCACTCCAACTTCACAAAACCACACGAACAATCAAGCCGACATACCACGCCTCATGGAAGCTTGTTCGTGTCATCTCTGGGCACTTGGGTTGGGTGCGTAGCGTCGCGGTGGAGCCAGGCAACCAGTGGTTCGCCACAGGAGCTGGGGACCGAGTCATCAAAATCTGGGACCTGGCGTCGGGAGAGTTGAAGCTTTCATTGACCGGTCACATCTCTACTGTGCGGGGCCTGGCAGTCTCCTCCCGGCATCCATATCTATTCTCGTGCGGAGAGGATAAGGTCAGTGGCCTGTATGCGCCGCATCCGCCACACTCCTGACCCCCGTGTTTCTAGATGGTGAAGTGCTGGGACCTCGAGGCAAACAAAGTTATCCGACACTACCATGGTCACTTGTCTGGGGTGTATGCGCTCAGTCTGCATCCTACCCTCGACGTTCTAGTCACCTCGGGGCGCGATGCCTCTGCTCGAGTCTGGGATATGCGGACGAAGGCGCAGATCCACGTACTTGCGGGGCACACGGCGACAGTAGCGGACGTCAAGTGCCAAGAATCGGAACCTCAGGTCATTACGGGTAGCATGGACTCAACAGTCCGACTATGGGACCTCGCCGCGGGCAAGACCCTGACGACACTTACGCACCACAAGAAGTCTGTGCGCGCACTCGCAATACACCCGACGGAGTACTCGTTCGCCTCCGCTTCCGCAGGCGGGAACAACATCAAGAAATGGAAGTGTCCCGAGGGCACTTTCGTCTTCAACTTCAGCGGGCAAAACGCGATCATCAACACGCTCTCAGTCAACTCGGAGGGCGTGTTCTTTTCTGGAGGTGAGCCCATAATGTTACGCTCGTGAACTGTATCTGACATCGGCACCAGGCGACAACGGCTCGCTGTCGTTGTGGGACTACGACACCGGTACGGCGTTCCAAACTATGGACGACATACCTCAGCCGGGCTCGCTCGAGGCGGAAGCGGGCGTGTTCTGTTCAACGTTCGACATGACGGGCACGCGCTTGATCACCGGAGGAGCGGACAAGACCATCAAGGTGAGTTGCCCCACCTACGCCCAAGTCAGCTACAGAGCACTGACGACAACCTGTAGGTGTATGCGGAGCAATCGCAGTAGCGCCTCATTGTTTGTACTGTACGCTATGCTGTATTGACTGTATCTTATATGCTTGCTATCGCTTCCCGCGTCGACGAGCTGCCTCTTGCATGAAGAGCCCGGCCAAAGACGCATATAGCCTGAGGGTCGACTTGGTCTAGACGAGGTGAATCTTGTCCGCCTCACAGGTCCATGTTCCCGCTGACGAATACAATAGATATAACTGATACACAACGGCAGCGTACTCTATGAATTCCCGTTGCCGCGGGCTGTTGCGCCGTAAGTTCAACTGCCGGTCTGTGTTCAAAGGAAGCCACCCACCACAACTGTGCGCAAGACGATCGGTGTTCTACAGCCAGCAAGTGTCGACGTGCGGACCTGTGGACCCCAACCGATACGTCGGCCTATACTCTCCGTCATCGAGGCCGCGATCACGTACCATCTTCAACCTCATCTGAACATTGTGGCCTCGCTTGCGTCGCTGGCAGGACCAGGAGGAGCGCGACGAGCGCTAGGAAGAACTGTGTTTGTCTGGAGAAGTGCATCTTGTTGGTATGTGCGGTGACAGGTGCGTAGGAAGTGCGGCGGATAGGTTCAGCGAGTGTTGGGCACAGACTGCCCTCTACCGAAGCGAGGCCGCTTATGTATGTTCCATTGCCGCACTCGTTACCGTACCACGAAGCAACCACTCTGACCTTCTATCCGCAGCGCGCGTGGAAGTCAAGCGGTGCAGATGACCAGCGGCAGTCCCAGCGCAACAAGAAGCACGGTACGGCGCAGCGCCCTCCGAGGGCACGGTATGTGAGTCGTACGGTGTTTTCTTTTCCCGTCACGATTTGTCCAGTTGATTGCATTGCAATTGTTGGGCGCGTTTGCCCGTAGATCTCCGCATTCCTTGGCGAAGTGCAGGCTGCATGGCTCCTGTGCCCCGCCTCAGCCCGGGAGGTGGGACTGCTCAGGGTGGAGTCTTTCTGCATCACCGCTATCCGCCTTCTGACTCGGGATGATACGCCTTGAGGATTCTAGCGTTGATGTCGTCCCGAAATCGAGTGATATCGAGGAGTGCACCATGCTTACCATTTCGTGGGAGATGCGGGGATCCTTTCACGTAAGTACATTGCCCCGTGGGCTTGGGCGTGTGTTGATCTTTGTGCGCACAGATTTACGGCGGACCAGGGCTGCGCGTTCTGATTTTTTTTTTCTCGCCGATGCTTCTAGTCTTCGGATAGGCGGAACGCCCTGGCGCTGTATCGAGCGCACATTGGACATTCGCCCCAAGCGGCCGATGGACACCGAACGATGGACATTGAGAAGTCCTGCAGCGGAGATGCGCGCAGGGCGCTATCATCACCTCGCTTAGGGCATTTTAGATGATGACGCTCGTATCAGCGCCAGTGGGAGTAGTCATTCAGTGTCATGAACACAGTGAGTCTTCCAAGCATAGGAGACATACATCCAACATATACATAATGTTCATTGATAAACAAAATATGGTAGCCAACCACCCGTGCACCACCACTGTGCTGCAGTGTAGCGTCATCTCGAATCTGCGCGCCAACCACGTGAGTGTCCGGCTAGGACAACTTGAAGTATGAGAAATGGTGAGCTCACCTGCTTCAACGTATATATAAACATCTCGGATGACCATGAATTATAGCCAGCAGGGATCGTCATGGCCTAAAGCTATATCATGTTAATTTATGAATTGGTTTAGAAGTGGCTTTGCTTACTATTAGCGGTGTCACCACCGCAGCTCTGCGGGCGAGCGGAGGCAACTGCCGCAAGTACGACGAGTGCGACAGAGATGGTGTAGAGGAGGTAAATTCTAGTGGTCATCTTTGGTATCGGTACTGAAGCATAACGCAGACGATGTGCAGGTTTTGTACGCCTTGGCATAGGGGCTCATCGCGCCGCCCGCCGACACTTGCCAGCGACGGTGGTGTTGCGCCCATCGCACAGCTCTCCACCGTGGCGTAGAGCGGCGGGATGAGGAGGCCGCCACCACTGCGCGCGCCCTTCCAAATGGAGAGGCTCGTCGTGCTCGTGCGTATTTTTGGGACCCGTTTCACCACGGCGCGGCAAAGCCACTTGCTGCAGTCAGTGCGAGTACGCCACTCGCCTCCTGCGGGACGCCACCCAACCGGACGACGCAGGGTTGAAAGCAGCGCAGGTGCGCTGTCCCTGACATGTGTCAGGACACAACTATGGTCGTTTTGTGGGATTGTCGCGCCTTAGAATATCAGGCTCGTGTCTCCCTCAGCTGAGCGTAAGTTAGCACATGCAACTGAGTTTGTTTCGCAGTGAAATGTTCAGATGGCCTCCTCGCTCTCAACAGATACCTCGCAAGCGGCATATCGGTGCGTGATTGGTAATTCAGCCCCTCGTCCTATCTGCTGAAGTCCTCAAGTTCTGCTAATACCCATGTCAGACTGGTCGCCGAGCTGCCAGATAACCGCTCAGCGTCGCTTTGGGAGCTAGAGCAGGCGTGGTCCCAGCCAGCACTCCAAAAAGAGCTCTGCCCACAATTAATCAGACACGAGTCTCGTCGTCGCGGAAGTGCGCACCTCAACACAACTTGCAATGCGAACAATGTACGAGCGGCAACCAATTTTCCAACCGTGGCAGCCTGGATATCCACTGTCCCTAATCATCGCTCAGGGCCAATATCTGTGCAGAAGATAGCAGCTCTGTCGAGCTATCACCTCCGCACCACGGACCTTTTAATTTTTCGTACATGTCCATCGGGCTGATTCAAGCCTACAGTCTTGTCCACTCTGGCAAGTGCCATGCGAGACATTCAGCATCGTGGCATTGATTTTGAGCAGGCAAGGGCCACGACGGCGCCACTACGATGGTAGACCCCGCGATCAACCGTCCAACCTCCGCGCATGTGGTCGATCACTAGCACGATCGACTCGAAGGAGCACACAAACCTCAGGAAATCAATCCTACGGCAGACGCCCAGGACCGATCGGTCCTGGACTCCTGGCGTTGATGCATCACTCAGGTGCAATCTGTAGTGAATCTCGGCAACGCACCCACTGTTCCGGGGCCGGGATCCCCTGGCGTCGGAGGCGGAGGAGCACCGCCAGTAGTTCTTCCGCGCTTACGGTTACTTGTGCGCTCATTTACGTTTTCGTCGGACCTTGCAGGATGGTGAGAATGTGAAGCCCGGCCTGTCACTGCCCTCGTGGGTTCTGTCATGCCGTGGGATGGGCATCCTGAATCCTGTCCGCAACTCCTTCCGGACCCCCCGCCCTTGCGGATCGCAGCATCAGGGTGCAGTCGAGGAGCTTCGCCAGCGTCTTCGCTGACAGGGTTGACAATGACTAGAGCCGCCCAAGGACTATGCGCAGAGCCTTCTCGCGTAGTCCGAATTCACCCCCTACAACGCCCTGCCAAGAGTCCCGTCATACCTGCTACCCCATGCTCTCCAAGCGTGCTGTGGAGAACGCCTTCATTGCCGTAGCCATCGCTCTGCTGGCTGCCAACGCAGCCTTGAAGCTTGTCGCGAGGGCCACTATCAGTCGCGCGGGAGGTCACGAGAATGAGAGTAACCACCGTGAGTGAACCTTGACTGCACTGTTGTTCTTCGGACGAACTAATTTTTGCGAAGCTCTATGGAGCATGGAGAGGGGGGATGTGTTACTCGAGCACGACAGTTGGACCCGCTACCACCTCGACGCGGCCCAACAATGGGCCCCTCTCTTTCCTGAAGGCGGAGTTGTCCACCTCGGCCCCGAGAAAACGCCCTACACCGTGTCGATGATGCACCAGCTCCGCTGCCTCGACGTCGTGCGCGACCAGCTCAACCGCCCCAAGAGCGAGCGCTCCGAGCAGCCGGCGCGGCACTGCCTGAACTACATCCGCCAGCAGCTGATGTGTCGAGGGGACCTGCAGCTGGACCCGTACCAGTATCCGCACAAGGTCCGCGCGGTGCACCCACACGCGATCAGGAAGTGCAAGGATTGGAGAGCTGTGTATGCGAAGGTGGAGGAGAACCAGATGGAGTATGCGGCGTGGGCAGAACGGCAGCGCAACTCAAGCTCGTCATTGTCGTAGAGTATGACGGTGAGCAAATATTTCTTCTAGTTCATGTCGTACGCAACAGCTAAATGACGGGCGCGCAGCGTTGTTCCGTCTATCAGTGTATGACATGAGCGTTGTACTATACATTGAAGGTCAGTCGCACGAGCTGTAATTTGCGCGTATCACCCTCTTTGCGTCCTTTGAGTGCTGTAGTGCCATGGAGTGCCCGTCATTCACGTCTACTGCTCCTTGTCAACTCAACTGCCTGTGCCTCAGTTAAGCGACGCCAGGAAAGGTTAGGCGATCATGCGGCGATCATGCAATTCCCATTCCGGCGGAGCATACTCCTCACCCTGTCTTATCCGCTTTCAGGAACAGGGCCTTTTGTATTGAAGGTGTTATGGAGGTACACCATCAACACAACACACCGCAGCAACCAACTTCTAGCCCATGACAATCCGATGTCTGCGCATTCCTGAGAATGAATGAGATCCCGTCAAAGCGTTCAATGTGTTCACTCATTATCGCTGGCAAGATGTGTGAGTGGAACAACCCGGTGTCTTCCTTCAGGTACCTTGCTCACGACTCTGATGCCCCTCCCCGCTTGCACGTCTAGACTTGTGAAGCTCGATGCTCCCCACGATGCCCGACTTGGCAGGCATACTTGGGAGCGGTTGACCGTTGCTTGCCGAAGGTTTCTACGCGACAAACTGATAGATTTCTCGGGACGGAAGGGGAAGGGCGGTGATCTCGAGGTGGAAGACCAGTGCCTCCTCGTGAACATGGGTGTTCCGCTTGGACTACAACCGGAGTAAGTTTGCGAGACCCGGGGACGTACAGCATGACCACGCAACTATTATACATGTCGGGGTTCCAACTAAGCTCAGAGGCTCCGGTGCCTCATGAGTCTCAATATGGTCCTAGTGCGGTCTCTTCTAGACCTCCGAATCCTTGCTTATCTGACAGATTTTGACTGACAGCTTTCAAAGCTTTCAGAGCACTACGTTATCAGAAGAATCGTACAGGAAGATTGACGCAGCCCGCTGTGGGACCTGCTCAATGTTGGGGTTGCAATTGCGTCCGACATCAGCCCGCACAGTCCACTAGCAACGATACCAATACTTCTCATGCCGCTCGAGGCGGTCATACGTCTATCAATGTTCACGATCAAACATACCGGGCATGTCCATCAGCGCTCAACACTCTCTCCATCTGTACTCCGACGCCGACCATCAGACTTCAGTCCGTGACCTCAAATCAGATGCCGCCTTCCCCGGGACCTCGGGAGGTAGGCACGGTATGGCCATTCTCCATCCGTCCCACGCGCGCGGGGCTCCAGCTCGCGCGACCGTGGTACATTGATAAAGGACGAAGCAGCTCTGCCTCCCGGAACTTCGCAGTCCACATCGAAGGTGCCGCCATGTCCGACCCGAACGCCATCTTCCAAAACGCGTACTACATCGGGAACAACTTCAACACCATCCTCTATGGTGCGCTCTCCTTCTCGCCTTCCCTTCTCACCTATCCGTGTTCCCGCGCGATCGGCGCTGATCAACGCGCCCTCATGCACCCACAGGCGTTGAACTCGTGCTGTACTTCGCGAGCGTGGGGCTCATCATGCAGAACCGCCGTGGGACCGGGGGCAAGCGGAGCGACCGCCTCTTCTTGTCGCTCAGCACGGGCCTGCTCGCGATGATCACCATCTACGTCGCTGTGCAGTCCGTGTTCGGCGAGGAGATGTGGATCGTGAACGCGGACTACCCGGGCGGCTCGGGCCAGTACCTCGCGGACAACGCCGCAGTATGGTACCAGACGCTTGGCAGCGCCGCGTCCATCGTGCTCAACCTAATGAGTGACGGCCTTTTGGTGCGTTACTTGCCGAGTCCGACGGCCGAGATAGAAATGTACTGATAGTTTCGTATGTCTGTGCAGATGTACCGCACCTTCGTCGTCTGGAGCGACTGGCGAGTGATCGTCTTCCCCGGCATCCTATACCTTGCCTCTGCAGGTGCGTTCTCTTCTCCTTCTCACACACCTTTCCTCTCATCACTTTCTTCTCTTCCTGGCAGCCCTCGGCATCTTGACATGCTACGTCTCCGGCACGCCGAACTCGGACTTCTTCCTGGGCAAGGCCGCGGACATCGCGCTCTCGTACTCGACGGTCGTGATCGGGCTGAACGTGACGTGCTCCGCGCTCATCTGCGGGCGCATCCTGTTCGTCGCGCGTCGCATGGAGGCGACGCTCGGGCGCGACGTCTCGCGCACGTACACCGGCGCGGCGTCGCTCATCATCGAGTCCATGCTGCCATACACGCTCTTCGGCATCGCGTACGTTGTCACGCTCGGCCTCAACAGCCCATACTCGATCTTCTTCCTCTCCGTCTACGTCATGTTCACCGTGCGTGTCTGCATATCCTCATCCGTGTGTTACGTATACTGACTTGATGATTCGCAGTGCGTGTCGCCGCAGATGATCATCCTGCGCGTGCTCATGGGCCGCGGCTGGACGCGCGAGGCGGCAGACTCGAGCGTCGGCTCGGCGCGCTTTGTGTCGGGCCCCTCGACGTCTGCGGGCGCGTCCACGACGCGCTTCACGTACCGTAGTGAGGGCACGGGTATCGCGCTTAAGAGCATCGCGACCTCGTCCTCGCCCGACTTTAGCGGCGACAGCAAGGTCTGAGCCCACGCCCACCGCGGCGGCATTTAGCTTTTATTTGGTTAAGTTAAAAAGGATGGACTCGAGGGCTGTTGTGTTGTTGTTGTGCTATTAGATCTAGGCTGATTATCACGTTCCTTGTTCGCCCGTCGCAGCGCGCACGTTTTGTTGTATGCTGTTCTGTATTACTTCGGGCTAGCCGTGTCGTTCGTTACCTCAATGGATTTGTACTGTCTACCGCCATGGAACAGGTTACACGAGTGCGTAGGCCGAGTGCTGAGTATTTCGTCGTGCCACGCTGCAATAAAACAACAACGAAGTGTTCAAGCTGGACTGTACAAAGTAGACGCCGCACGAGCAACTCGTGGTACTCGAACCCTGGTATCTGGTATCACATATTGAAGGTACAAAGTTGTCATTCCACCTCCCAGTTACGACGCCGTCGATACACGCTATGCAGCCATCTGCGCCTTGAACCCCAACCAATCCTGCCACTGACTCCACATCGTTCCATAAAATGCCTCCACGTCCATGCATTCCCTCTCGTCGCCTACGCGCTCCGCCGTGTAGTTGCGCGCGAATGCATCGCCCGGCTCGAGCGAGAAGTCCGCCGCGCAGAGCGTTAGCTCGCGCATGAAGCTCAGGCAGTGCTCCGCGTGGTGCAGCGCGGCTCCCTCGGGCACGCCGTCAGCGTCGAGCGAGGCGCGGAGGCTGCGGAGGCAGTGCTGCTGGTGTGTGATCGCGACGACGAAGAAGCGGTTGTTCGGGCCCATGTGCACGTTCCCGCCGTCGTCCGAGGTCGACGTCCAAAGCCACTCGAGGGACGCCTCGGGTGCGCGCACGTCATAACGCACGCTCTCCTCGATGGACATCAGGACGTGGGGGCGCGCGTTGAGGAGGGGCATGCGTTCGGGGACATCATCCTCGAGCCAAGCTGCCGCAACAAGATCAATTAACAATGTACGCCCGAGCTGTGGACGCCTCACTGTAGTGGGATAATGGCGGTGGCCTCCGAGCGAAGAGCTTCCGCGCGTCCTCAACGACGGAGTAGTCAATGGCGACGTTGAGGACGGCAAGGACGACGAGCAGGCACAGAGCGAGCAGACGAGATATCATCGAAGCGGTTGGGTGCTTCTGTCACCAGCACATGTGTATTTCTTTGGAGATGCGCCGCCCGCAGAGCAGTCCAGCGCGGGCGCAGCGAGGGATGATGGTGGGAGCAGAGCCGGGACCTCCGTCCGGGCGGGGAAATTACTTCCGCGGTGGGACCCGGAGTGACACGGTCAGTCACTTGTACGTACACAACTGTGACCAGATCAAATCTTAGATCCACTTAGATCGCATCATCCCTCGTCAGAAAAGGGAATTGGTACCTTACCGGCCAATTAAGTTCGAGGTCCGAGCCCAAGCGGTGATTTAGCGGGCAACATCGTGGACATCCCCGTTTACTCATCATCATGGCGCTCGGTCTCATTGTCGTCTCCGACTGGGAAACCTCTCCACCGCAAGGACCCGAGACCTCACTGAAATGAATCCGGCGTTGAAGTCTTGTTCTTGCCAACATCCAGACAGTCCTGAGCCTGCTCTCGTCGCCGTGTCTCGTGCCTGGTTCATGGCCGCCCACTGCGACAGTATCATCCCGTTGATGAAGATGATAGAAGTGCGGAGGCCCTCATTTACAGCTCCAACATCCGTGATACAATTGACACGAGGCGCTGTACCACGGGACGAGCTTGTCAGTATCAGTGCGGTGCCTTGAGGCTTCCTGGGGTCAACCAATAAGTACTCCTGGCCCCAGGCACACTCCTCAGTAGGACATCGCAGCGTCTCTTCACATCCTGGTATGTGGTGCTCACTTCATGCCCCTCGTCACCTAGTTGTCGCTCATAACGTCAAATCTTGCTATCAACAGTGTGCTACGCCGCGGATCCGCTGTCTAACGACCGTTGGCTTTAAGGAACAGACAAGACATATCGGATCACCGTTTCTGCTCGTGGCGACTCTCTAGGGCTCAACATTCAGGCACGTACTCGTCTAGCCCCCAGCACTAACCGTTATTGATCACCGCACTGCTCCGTTATAAAGTAGTTTGCGACTGTTCCGTCGTGCTTCTCTGTCGTACCTTCCGTCCTCAAACCGGCTTCCGACTCGCGCCATGTCGTCCCTCTTCCAGAACGCGTACTACCTCGCCATCAACTTCAATGCGATCCTTTATGGTCCGTACCTCTCACGGAACACCTCAATCCGCATGCATGACCATGTGCTCACCATGTCTGTTTGGCAGGCGTGGAACTCGTGTTGTACGGAATGACCATGAACGCGCTTGTGAACCACCGCAAGCAGTGGACGCGGACGGACAAATTCTATATGGCGTTCAGCACCGCGCTGCTCGTCCTCATCACCATCTACATGTCCACCGAAGCCGTCTTCGGGCAGGAGATGTGGATAGTGCACGCAGACTCTCCGGGGGGATCGCTCGAGTTCCTCATCGAGAACGCGGATATCTGGTACCAAACGATGGGCACGACTGCGTCCGTGATCCTCAACCTGTTCAGCGATGCGCTCCTCGTAAGTTTTCGCTTTTACTCCGCTGGCAGTGGCACACTGCGCCACTCACGCTGTCGCGCGGAGCTGACTGCGAAACCTTGCCTGGCAGATTTACCGGATGTACGTCGTCTGGACGAGCTATCGCGTGATCTTTTTTCCGTGCTTCCTATACGTCGCCACCATCGGTGCGCCCGGCCCTTCCTCCTGTCTTCGCCCGATGTCACCTGCTCACACTTCCTCCCTGACAGGGCTCGGCATCATCGAGCTGTACGCGTCCGGCAAGCCAAACGCAGACTTCTTCGTCGGGACGGCACAGCAACTCGGCGTCGCGTACTATACGACGACCATCGCGCTCAACATCATCGCAACGGGCGTGATCACTGCGCGGCTCGCGCACCTTGGGCGCGCACTCGAGGCCGCGCGGAACACGCAGGACCGTGGGCGCAGCGCTCGTCGCTACACGGGGACACTGCCTATCGTCGTCGAGTCTGCGCTGCCGTACTCCATGGCCGGCTTCGCCTTCCTCGTTGCGTATGGGCTCCAGAGCGATATCTCCATTCTGTTCGGCGCGTTCTACGGCATGTTCACGGTGCGTGCACTCGACCAGTGTACTTTGGGGGCGATGGCTGACAGCAGCATTGTAGTGCATCTCGCCGCAGCTTATCGTGTTGCGCGTCGTGACCGGGCAGGCGTGGACGAAGGACCAGACGGCGCAGTCCGTATCCGCGCTCGAGTTCGAGAACCTGGGCGCGAGCCGCGCGGCGGGCACGGTCACGGCCGTGCATGAAGAGGGCACATCGACGATGGATCACAAGTCCTTAACCTCGGTGCAGGAGATGGCATGAGGGGTACGGCTTGCTGGTGTACGACCATGACGACGAAAATGCTCTTACGGCTCTGCGATGATCCTAACCTATTGCTTCGACGATTGACTTGTTATTGTTGCTTTGGGCTTGGTGTGGGGCATCCGTTGCGCCCATGCGCCTTGTACTTCTGCTACTTATCGAGTTGTTGTAATAGATGATGTCTGCTCTGCTGCTCGTCTGACTTGCTGTCCGGTCAACGACCATCTGCACATTAACGATACCGACACGACACGAAGCTCATACAAGTTAACAGACTTCCATGTCTCTTCAAATCGTCTGGTGCTGGACCATGTTCACACCTGCGCACACGACCCGTCAGCGTCCGCACTGGCACATCTTCCAGTGGCACCAGCTCCCACTCACCATACGTCGTGTTATGGCTCGACCACACGTCCAGCGCGCACTCCGTGCCCTCCACACACCGCACCTCGAACGCGTGCAGCGAGCTCCACTTACACGGGAACTTGTAAAACTCCACATCACCCCCCTTCCCGTCCACGACGACAGACCCGACGCTGCCCTGCGCGCGGGGCCGCGTGCGGTACGTGAGCGCCTGAACGTCGATTGGCCGCGGGGCCGCGAGGTGGAAGAGCTCGATGCGCGAGCCGGGGGTCATGGACAGTGACGCGCCCGCCTCGAGTTGCTCGCCGAGAGCGGGGAGCGTGAGCTCGAGCCGGCAGTCTTCCATCCCGAAGTCGATGGCGCGGAACTGGATGATTGTGTGTACCTGCAACCCATTCACATCAGTTCACATACTTCCCTCCCTTCGTATACTGCGAGCAGACGTACGTCGGGACTGATGCGCAAGCGCCGCTCATTGGGGGACATCCGCCCGTACGTCTCATGCCAGTAGTCGTGCTCGCCGCGCGGGGCGGGCCTGTCCGGCTCGCGCACGAACACCTGCGCGGCGATGCGCGGGCGGATCGTGATCGGCTCGAGCACGGACGAGTTCACCTGGCCCGACGCGTAGAGCTCGTCCAAGCCGATATACGGGCTCGCGTACTCGAGGCGCGCGGCGAAGTCCTTCGGCGCGAAGACGGTGCGCGCGAGGCGCGCGGTGTAGGCGACCGCGGCGAGGTCCGTTGCGGCGATGACGAGGACGAGCGCCCCAAGCCAGAGGGCGAGTGGGGAGGTGCTGGTGGAAGGTGTGCGCAGGCCAGGAAGCCATGTCTTCTCTGAACTTAGACGGCCTGGGGGAAGAGACGGAGCAAAGTCAGAATTGGGAGAAGGCGGGGCGAGCCGTAAGGTGACGTCGACCGCTCACCTCCTGTGGGTGGGGGCGACTGAGACTCCTCCGAAGCGTCGACATCCTCGGACAGGAGCACCTCGTATTCAGCGTCGTGGCGGGGCATTGTTGGGTCAGCGTCGACGTCCAAGCGCAAGGGCGAGCGTGTCCTCGCCTGGCTCCGGGTAGTATGTGCATACGAAACGAAGCACGACGACGGGATCCTCGCAGTTTATCTCACAGGGAAGGCTGCGGGTGCAGCGCCCTCCTGATCCTGCCCCGCCTTCCTGCGGGCGTGCCCGGTCCCTTTGCCTGTGGTCGCGCTCAGGCTCGCCGACGCCGGGCCCTGTAGCCTCCTCGCCCCTCGCCTCGCGAGAAGATTGGGAGTGCGAGATGCGCCGGGCTTGCCGGCCGGACAGCACTTCCTGGCTTCTAGCGAGGACAAGGATCCCTGTATTCGCATGAGCGGGCAATGGAGATGCGGAAAACGGAGAGCGGAGATCCGGGTCGGACGCCAGCCTGGAAGGTGCGCGCGGTCACTGTCACTGCCAGATGTTCTCGCGGCGCCCCGTGACGGAGCGTGGGCATGGGCGTTGAGCGTGGGCGCGCCACGAAGGTTCAGGCCTGCACAGCTGCATGAGGCAATGCTGCAAGCCTGCCACGGGGTTCTGCGCGGTGATGCTGCTGGCATTGGACGCGTACCCACGCATGGCGGCGGAGCTTCGTGGCGGCGGGCACTGTCAGGAAAATGGACATGGCCGTCACGGCGCCAGGCGAAATCGGGATGTGTCCTCCTGTGCGCTGAGGGGCGGCTGCTTCGACTTCTCTGATTGATGTCGGATTGCTGATAAGTGTGTGTCGTGCGTGGGAGGGCAGGCGCGAGGCATCACCGAGATTTAAGGGGCGTATGAATTTTTGTGGCCAAACGGTGCGATGGGGGTATGACGGAGGAGACCTGAGGTGAGATGATGGCGCGTGCGAGCCTGTACGAAACAGCGTCCGTGAAAAGATGTCGGCCCTGCAACGAAAATATTCAACAATTCGTGTGTTGAGCTGAATAATGGGTGAGAGTGCCCGGCATAAGCCTCGTCGACAATGTACGCAGATTCTGATCCTCGGTCAGGGGTGTTTCGAAGTTAACGTTCTGTATGAACGCCGCGTTGATGGCAAACGCGCGTTCTCACATTGGGTGCACTCCGGATAGATGCGCAATCGTGTCTAGTACACCGTCCGAGTCCGAGGTCGGCTCGCACGTTGAATGGATGTTCTTCTCGACCCTCGCTCACTGTATAATCCACAGGACGGACTTGAAGACGCACACGTGAACCGAAAAGTGGACTTCCGCTCTTACGTTGATACCATAACACTTGTTCGACTTCCCTTCCGAGGCACTCCATCTGTCTATGCTGCGGCTTCGGAAGCCGGGTCCGCTGTCTCCTTCTTGAAGAACCACAGCGGCCAGTCGACCCACGGCGACGGCATCACCTTATGTCCACAGAGCGTGAATCCGAGCTTCTCATAGATGGGGACCTGAGGAAGCAGATGGATGAGCATTCGGACATGGGGCACGCCACGGTGCCACAATTCCGCCGGGGCCCAGGGCCATACGGAAAAGGGGCCCGGCGAGGAGCGCGGAGACTTACGTTGCGGATGTTGGTCGTGGTCAGCGCCATCGTAACCCCTGTCTTGGCAGCCTGAAGGAGGTACGTGAAACGGGGGAGACAAGGACGGGCGGGACAGGGCGTACCTCTTTGGTCGCGAGCTCGAAGAGCGCTTTCGCGACACCCTTGCCCTGATAGTCTTCGCGGACCATGGCAAAGTTGCACCAGTACGTGTTGCGTTCGGCCTCGGCGATGCCGAGCGCCTCGTCGTTGGCTTTCGGGACCTCTTTGGCCATCTGTGTGTATTGTTAGCAGGCAGGCGCGGGTGCATCCACGCGGGAGAGGCACTTACGACATCAAGGTAGTACTTCTGCCCCTCGGGTGAGAGCTTGCCCATGAACTCAAAAAGACCGTGCTTCTGCTGTTCCGGGCTGCAAGGAGACTCTGTCAGCGCGGCCGGCGGGAAGTCCCAGATACAAGGTCGCTGACGTGGAGAGAATGAGCTGCCCTGGGAGAGAGAACAGGGTGTAGCCGACGAGCGCGCCGGCCTCGTCCCGCGCGATGAATAAGTCTGCTATTCCAGGAGTGAGGGTAAGGGCACGGAGCATGACGCCGCCCAAGGATGGGAGAAGGCTTATGTCGCCGCCGACGAGCGCGATCGCGGCGGGATCTACAACCAGCCGAGGTCAATAGGTAGCGGCGCGGTAGGTCGATGCGGAGTATACTCCTACCTGCTACCATGAGTCCGGCGAAGACTTGAGTGGCTTCTTCAGCCAAATCCTCTGCGAGACGTGAGATTAATCTAACAGTGGTTGAACTTTGTTGCTTTTACCTGTTGGCGTCTCAACGCGCTCGAAGGTGACATTGGAGGGGGCCATGGCTTTCGAAGGTGCTAGTGGGAGAGAAGCTTTGCAGAAGAGCCCAGGTAAAGAGAGACAGCCAGCTGAGTGCCAGCTAGGATCCGCGCCTTATCAAGCTCGCCGAGATGCCATCAGCCAGAAGAGAACAGGCAGGCCAGAAGCATCGTCCATGGCATAACCGGATGGTTGACTTCCGTTAGGAATGTGGTCCGTCAGCTTGATGATTCGAGTGCGATGCACTCCCTTTTATCTCCGACTAATCCACAGTGTTGCGCGAAAGGTGCAGAAGCCGACTTACGGCTAAGCCACCATGCCATACACTGCCAGGTTTCTAGCATCCTCTTCAAGCCCGAGTTGTAGATCCCGGAGGAATTTCGTACTCTTGTAGATGTCGATGTCCGCTGTTGATTTGCTTGCTTGAGCCGTTTAGCGTCCAGGAGAAGCTGCAGCAATGTACGCCTATCGAGGAAAATCTGAGTGTGCATACTTCATCCTAAGCTCGCATGACTCAGATAGCTGGACAGCACAAGAGCACGAAGAATCAAGGCACAGACTAAGCTGCAGAGTCGATGAGGGGACGGAGGAGAAAACCACTGCACTCACTTCGAGGGAGGCTAGCTCGCGGCTCATCGGGCCGGCTTCCGGTGCATGCCAGCGACGCGTCCTGGAGAAGTTGGCGCGCATCTCCTCTTGTCCGAGTTCCACGTCGACCTCTCACTCTCGCGCTCATCGTGCATGGTGCCGCGCTGAACATGCTCGGAAACGCTTTGGATCTACTCAACGCTGGGCTGGACGCGGTCCAGGCGCGTCTGGCGTGGGTTGCAACGGATACAGTCAACTGGAAATTCTACCTGCAAGTCTGCTCATGGAGCGTCTGTCTGTTCGAGTCCTATCTCTTGTATGCGTCTTAAATCGATCACTTGAACCCCGCATGACTTACCTGTGCATAATATAAACGCAGGCTGCGTCAATTCCCGCTTTACTCGAAGACGGAGCCCCCACCCGTTCTCGCAGAACATTTCAAGCCGGACACCTTCGTGAAGTCACAAGCGTACGGAAAGGACAAGGCGAAGTTCTCCCTGGTTTCGGGCCTTTACAAGCAGGTCGTGGACTCGGCATTCTTGCAATATGGTCTCATGGCATGGTCCTGGAAGATCGGTGGTAGCATTACTGCGCTCTTGGGTTACGGTCCGGAATATGAGGTACGTGGTTTGTATACCTGTTACGAGCCAGCTTGTCTCCTTGACTCCTCAAATCACAATAACTGAGCTCATAGACGGTTCTTGCAGATCCTGCAATCAATAGCCTTCGCGTTCACGCTGTTCTTCGTGTCTAGTTTGCCGTCTCTCCCGCTGTCTTACTACCAGACCTTCGTCCTGGAAGAGAAGCATGGCTTCAACAAGTCTACACGTTCCCTCTTCGTCACCGACCTGATCAAGAGCTGGGCAATCGGACTCGCTATCGGCGCGCCTTTCCTCGCCGGCTTCCTCTCCGTGTTCAAGTGGGCGGGCAACCGATTCGTTCCTTGGCTCATGGCGTTCCTGTACGCCTGTTCGATATGCCACAAATGACGCAGCGACTAATAGTTCAACTCAACAGGTTGATCTTCCAGTTGTCAATGGTGGTCCTGTACCCCACAGTCATCCAGCCACTCTTCAACAAGCTCTCGCCGCTTCCGGCGGGCGAGCTCCGCTCTCGTATCGAGGAACTCGCAGTGAAGCTCAAGTTCCCGCTCAAACACCTGTATGAAATCGATGGCTCGAAGCGTAGTTCACACAGCAATGCCTACTTCTTCGGTCTCCCTGGAGTACGTTTCGACCTGCATATATGCGTCTCATTTCGCACTGAAGTTAACGCGTACATTCACAGAACAAGCACATCGTCATCTTCGACACACTCATCAAGCAGAGCAAGCCCGAAGAAGTCGAAGCTGTTCTCGGTACGTCCGCATTTCTTGTCTCTCAGACGAATGTGCCTAACGCGTACCGCCTATAGCACACGAGCTTGGCCACTGGTACTACATGCACCCCTCGCAATTGCTGCTCCTGTCGCAGATTCACATTTTCACGATCCTCGCGCTCTTCCCCGCCTTCCTCCGCGCCCCGCCGCTCCTGCGCGCGTTTGACTTCCCGGCCTCAGTCGCCGTGAAGCCCCCAACTATCGTCGCCTTCCTGCTCTACCAGGTACGTAGCATATACCGTACCCTCACGTGGGTTGTGAGGACTAACACACTTCGGCGGTTGTGCAGATGCTGCTGACGCCGCTCGAGGCGGTCGTTGGTATCTTGATGAACGCCGTGAGCCGCAAGTTCGAATACCAGGCGGACCGCTTCGCGTGCGAGCTCCAGACGCAGCTCAAGGACGAGAAGATGGCAGACATGGGCGACCGCCTCGCGCGTGCGCTCGTTACCCTCCACGTTGAGAACCTGTCCACCGTCTGGGTCGACTGGCTGTACGTCTCCGCCTCTCTTCCTTCGAATTACAGTGAACGCGGCTAACGCGCTGGGACAGGTACTCTGCATACCACCACTCGCACCCGACGCTCACAGAGCGGCTGCGCGCGCTGGAGAGCTCGAAGGGCTCGGTCGTCGCCGCGAAGGACGCGGCGGAGAAAAAGGAACTCTGAGGATGGAGGTATGTGTAGGACCCAGGCTGTGCTTTCTTGTGCAAGTACGTACTCTGGCGCTATTTATCAGCAAGCAGCTTTCTCTCGGACAATGTCGTGCGAGGTGTATGTCGCTCTTTGGCGCGCAAGTGCTGTCGTCCTTGGTGGACCCCTCGCAGACTCGTAAGTACCAGAGACTCAAGCGCCCAAGTACTGCTGCGCGATATACAGCCACGGAGCTAGCCAAATTCTCTCAAGCGAATTTCTGCTTCATATGAGGAATACCCGCATCTGGTCGAGTCTCCAACACACTACCATTCGGCTCATCTACCAATGATGTGCAGGCCATTTGCAGTAACAACGGGCACACGCTGCCAAGTATCGTCGCTGCGCCGACTCGTTAAACATCCGTGCGTGCTTCCGATGTGGTACGCAGCACGCTCACGGCATCATACGTAGCGCGTGATGCGTCCCACGTCTGGTACCCCGCCGCTCCGCCTCCGTGGGTGTCCGGAGCGGTCGCGAGGGCGCAGATACGTCAATTTGTGGCAGGCGCGGAAGAGCTGGCCTCCGCACACATGCGGGGGCGAGTTCTAGCCGTGTGCATGCGTCAGGAATCCTGCCCTTGTACATGATCGCGGTTGGGGTCTTCTGTCTTCCGTGCTAGTGCTCGGCACGACATCAACTTCTGGCTCCTCCAGGCTCGATCATGTATCAATGTGCTCAGAATGTAATACCACGGATTCATTGCGGTCCCAGCGGGGCCTTCGAGGCACACGATGGCGATAGTTGCCTCGGGATGTGGTTCTGCGGCCTGTGCATCTACCAGGGCGGTGATTGGGAGCTCGGAGGCCGAACGATGCTGCCCGCGTTTGTGTGCCAGTGTCGGGATATCCACGGCGCCTGATCATGAGCCTGAGTGTTGTGTGGCACCAGCCTGATGTTCACGGCGGCCTCGCGTTTTTGGCTGCGGACAAAACGTTGTCTCCACACGGCCCGAATCAGGCTCCTCCGCTGAGCCTGTTATGTTATGTCAGACAGTTATGACACAGCGACTTTGCACTTGGAGAATGGAAGTTCGGAAGCGTGACCCTGCGGCTCCGGAGGGTGAGAGCGTTCCGGAGGTATTTATAACGCGTCGGGCGGGGGCCAGGTAATACCCCCGCGATCCGGTAGCCTGAACGAGTGCACAGGGAGGACGTGAATGTATCAACGCGCGAGTCATGAATCATACGGCATGCGATTCTGTGTCAAAGAGAGCAGCAGCAGCTCAGGGCGGAAGGAAAAAATGTGCGGAAGGGTCCTCGCGAGCACCGCCTGCGGCGGGATCGCAGCCCAGATATTCGTGCTCAAGTGAGGATATCTGGAAAAGCACCGGCGCGCCTGTGCTTCCACAGCCCAGTTCGGTATCACGAAAAGAAGCATCGGGCAGCATCGTGGTGGGCTGACGCAGGGATGTCCTGCCATCGGGAATCCGAGTGGGGCCCCCTTGGGCCTCAGGCCTCAGGTTTGGAAGCTTGAAGCTGCGGTGGCACGTATAAAGAGGCGAGGTTCCTAAGTTCCGGACCCGGCAGGTTCCTTCTCTACTCTTTCCTTCGAGTCCGATAATCCAAATCACCACCCGCCGACCTCGTCACCGAAGTCTTCTATAGTCATCATGCGCTTCTACGTGGCCACTCTTCTCCTCGCGGTCTTCTTTACCACCGCCGTGGTTGGCGCTGGTGCACTCCCTGTTGAGGCGGAAGGTGAGTGACCCAAGGATGCTCGATTGTTGCATGGTACTTACTGTCAAATCGTTGTCGCAGCTGAGGCCCCCCACGAGGAGTTGGTCTGGTTGTAAAGCGGCAGTGAACACGCCAAAGTGACGGTATGTTCTGGTCATAGCAGTCGACTACTTGACTTACTCATGGCTCACGAAAACTCAGTCGTTCGATAGGCGATGTACCACGATGCTTCTGGTCGCGCTTGGTTTTGACTTGTTGTTGATGTCTCTGGTTAGGGTGATTTGTAGGATTGCTCGGGATACGTATCGCTGCCATTCAATGCGACTGAACTTTGGACGAGTAACTGTGAGAGTCCACCTGAGGTGGGCCGTCATACGTGTGGATTAGACTCTGTATGTCTTAAAATACAGCATGAGCAAATTTCAAGTATCAAGAACACACCATCAGGTCTTCTGCGAAAATATACATCGGAATCACGCATCGCCCATCGTCTCCTGAAAATCCTTCCAGTCCGCCCAGTTCTGCTCAATCACCCCATACAGCGCCGACCAGTCCTCGCACACCCGTTCTCCCTCAAAGCGTCCTGTAACGAAGTCGCCGTCCTTGAAGTTCCCCGCAGGCTCGATTGTCGCGTCCGCATCGCACAACGCAAACTGCCGCAACACGTTCAAACAACGCTCGACGTGCGCACGCTGCCGGCCCGGCGCTTGGGGCCCGTCGTCCCCCAGCGCTGCGACGACGACGCGCAGGCAGTGGAGCTCGTACGAGAACGCGGGGTTGAAGAACCGATGGATAGTCCCGAGACGCACGTTCGTGTCTCCCGCGGCGCTCGCCGACGCCCATTCGAGGGGCGACTCAGGGTATGAGGGATCGTAGCGCGCGCTCTCGGAGAGAGTGAGGCGCACACCGGGGGTCCGTGCGGGCGGGAGCGGCAGGCGCGGGGGGTAGTCGTCTTCCGCAAAGCCTACACTTGCGATGTTACGCTTGCGTGCGCAGGGGTTGCGGAATATGACACTCACTGTAAGACGAAAGAGGCGGATCGCGTAACGCAGCGACTTGCTTCGCGTGGCTCACGAAGACAAGGTCGGCGGCGAGGTTGGCGAGACCAAGTACGGCTACCAGGGCCACAGCAGTAACATATGTGAGGCGAGATCTGTCCCAGAGTAGAGCATCGCCTCTAACGCGCTTTCCAAGCTGAAGACAAGCGGTGAAGGACGACATGGAGGTCAACGTAGAGGGTGTGCGTCGCTCGATGCACTGCTCTTGAACCCTCCTTCTACATCATCAATATCGTGAGGACGGACTCGGGAGGCAGTGTGATGTTGTCATACCTGATATTAAATGACAGGTGTCCTGCTAGAGGCACGGCGACCAGTTCGGGATTCCATGTATCTTCACTGTGGCTGCCACGGCTACGCAAAGACGCTGCAGTGGATTGGGTTACTTATCTCGAGTTTACTGAAGGTCCTGGTGAACCTAAGACATAGCCCCGCATCCCGCTTGAGTGGATCCTGGATGTAAATATCGCGAATTGTTCCAGCAGGAAATCATGGCACTGGAAGAGGTGAAAAGCAAGATGCATGGACGCAGGTTCGAACGACTCGAGTACGTGTAGAGCCCGGCTGATCGGTATGGATCAATTATGTGGAGAAACACGACACAGCCACATGACGGCGGTGGCGACAAATTTGTATTTCCTCCTCGTCCTCTTCCCTCACCGTCCTCCTCTCCTTGCTCATGTTGCGAATGCTACTTCTCACCTCACCAACCCTGTGTCTATGGGATATGGCAGCATAAAAAATTGGTCTCTTGGCGCTTTGATAGAGAACAGCCCCAGGTACACGCGCAGGAAATCCGGAGTAGGCTGGACACTTGCCGCCGCAAGAACTACATGTAAGTATATCCTTCTGCTCCCCCCGCTTGCATGCTACATGCATATCCTCAATCCCCATGGCTCTTCTGGATACAACGCGTAGAAGGTTAGCAGCTTCTGCAGACCAAAAGAGCGCCCGCTGACTGACCGTGCATAATAGGGATCACAACCAGCCCAGATCTTCGTGCGGGCTTGCGACTTCGGCTGGAGAAAGTCATCGGTCAGAAACGATGCTTAAGCTAACAGCCCCCTTTAAGTATGGAGCTTCAAACAGGGGACCAACCTTTGGCTTCCGCCGGAAGCGCGTATGCGTGCAAAGTCGCCGAGCCGATGAGCGCCGCCACTATGGCGTGCATCACAACATCCACCACAACCTGAAAGCAGCGCATTTCGTTGGAGGGGTAATACTGGCGGTGAGAGATAGGACTTTCCGTTCAGGATTGCGACTCAGGCTCGTGGTTTTATGCGCAGCGCTTCGCCCGCTGCCAGAAGCATGGATTAGAAGCTGCCCGACGTTAAGCCGAGTTGATCGCTTGGATCAGCAGCCTTGCTCCTCGGTGCAGAACAGAACCACGTAGAAGCACATTCGAAGGGAGTAGACTTGCCAAGAAGAGTGAGTACTTCAAGTTTGACTGGAGTACATATTGTGTTTTGCTCACGTCGGCTGCCAGGGAACAGCTAAAAACGAGTCGATATGTGCAGCGCGCTTGCACATGCGTAGTTCATATCTTGATGCACCGTAGTCCGAAGACGGCTTTCAATGTAGGAGAGGGATTTCGCACGAGACCCTCGATTTGCGTTCTCTGAGATCTTCTTGCTTCTCGTCTTTGGTGATTCTTCCGCGATTTTCGTTTTGTTATGGTTCACACGAACTGGAGACACGATGCTCCTCCCTTCTTCCGGCTCAAATGACCGCGACCCACTATACAGGAGATCTCGGAGCTTGGACTCAGTACAAGTCAATGGCGAGTGATCACGCTGGTTGTCATTGCTTTCAGGTAAGCTCTAATTTGCGGTACCACTTTCCCGCACCACCAGCCGCTCAAAAAGGCTCAGATCGGTCGCCGGTGGCGGAAGGGACTGCCTTCGTCCGGAGTACCCCACGGCTGTCAGCCGGAACTCCCAGCGTTCCTGCAGTATAGTCCGGGACTCTGCATTAGGCTAACAGAAATGAGCTCTTGACTCAACCGTGACTGCAGCGGACACCTCGCCGTGGGCCCATCACCATGCCCCCATATCTCCTTCGGACGCAATGCAGCGGACTTTCTAGCCTTGACAATCACAGAAGCATCAACACACCCTGGATGCTGCGGCGACCTGTCCGGCGATATCTGCGGTCGCTCCAGATAATCCAGATAATACACCGGCAGGTATGCCACACACATACGTATTACTACAATTTCCTTACCGCCGCAGTCACAGTGCAAAGGTCCGAGTCTACTTGTCGCCGACGCCGCCGCTGCGCACGTCACCCAATGTCTCGGGCGTGTGAGGACAGCGCCTCCTCTGGGTCATCCCGCGCACCCAACTGTGCGACCAGCTCCCACGCACACGCCGGATGTGATGCGGGCGCTCCTCCCGCGGCAGACGCACCCTCATTGCTGCACATCTACGCATCCCTCATCAGCAGATTCAGAAGGGCAGTACGATGGTGCCTTGCCCTCCAGGACCAGGACACGGCCGCTGCGCCCAGGATGTCAAACAGCCCGTATGAGGGATGCACGGATGTTGTGAATTACTCACGGAGGCCGCGAAGAGCATTTCGAGGGCTATCACGGCATCGGCGCGCGGATCTGCACACGCGTCTGCGTCTGCTGTACGTACAGCCCCAGGGCCGCCGGTATTATTCCCTGCGCGCGGTGATCCGTACGTGGTGGCCATGGCCGGCGCGTACAAGATACATTTTTTGCAGGACACCGGGCTTAGGAGGCGGGGGTCTGCAGGCCGGCCGCGCACTGACTATAGGACTGCGATCAAGCATCGGGCCCTGGGGATATAAGGCGTCAGATATTGTACAGGGGCAGGGCGTCGGACGACACTACACTGCCGCCGTACTCAACCTAGTCACACAATGCTCTTCCGCCTCAACGCTAAGCTCATCCTCGCGGTCGTCGCCGTTCTGGCGCTCAGCACGCCGTTCGCGGCCGGGGCGCCCACGCCCTGTGAAGCTGACGCCGCTGCTCCTGTCGCTGGTGAGTTCTGTATATCGACGTCCGAAGACAATCACTGACATGCGCGTGTGCACGGCAGGTGAGAAGCGGGCGAGTCACATCGAGAACTGTTGGCTGTGAAGGCGGCTTCAGCGTGGATCGCGGAGAAGCTGACTAGGTACGGTTTCGGACGCTCGGGGCTATCAGTATGGTGGCTGAACTTTGCACGAATGATGTAGATGTACATTACCTGCACGGGAATGAGTCCGCCTGCCGTTTGACTTGCGGATTTGCTGTATTGGGATAGCTATGTATTGTGGAGAGGACTTGCGTCCGTCGACATTTCAGCTTGTACACAGTATACATATGATGTTCGACTCACAAGAATCTCCGCCTCTGGGCAAGGGCTACACGGATGTCATATTCAAGTTGACGTCAGTCCTGCCGTGGCCCTCGTGGAGGGTCATCCGGCCGTGTGGTGAGAAGAACATCGTGTACATGCTCACATGAATGTGCCAAGTACAAGGGAAGCGTCTTCGCAGACATAGTTCTTATGTCAAATCGAGCATACATTGCATCAACAGCTTGAGATGGATAGAAACGGACGTATTGATGGTACCGCTCACGGGCTATGCCTCACGGGACACAGCCGGTGTTGGTGTGAGTGTACGCTGTAGTTGGCGACTGAGAACACCTCGAGCGCCTTGTAACGGCATCCCGTTTATGTTGCGAACAACTTGACCGCCGGCGCAACACGTACGGGTCCTACAACTGCGCCCAGGGCGTAGTACAGTACACCTCCAAATTTGCAATGGAAGAGGGAAGTACGCACTATAAGGAGGAATTAGTGGTCCTAGAAGAACCATCCTCCGGACTGAATTCAGTTCGACGTACGCAGAAGCCCCGAAGACGTCCTTCCGGAACCTCGAGAACCACAGGTCACTGGACACAATGCTATCACGTCTTTCGCTCGCGTCCGTGCTTGCCTCCGCATTGGTCATCTTCGCGTTCGCCGGGCTACAAGTTCCTGCGGTTGGCGCTGTTCCTGTACCAGAGTTCCCCCGCGCGCCGACACCGGGTGAGCAGACTGTCCTCATCGAGACATGTGGATTCGGACGCGTGTTGACGCGGACGTTCTGACTTCTTCCTATCAGTTCCAGTTCCCACTGGTGCACACATGGAGCATCACTGGCTATAGAGTGCCTATACAGGGTGAAGTGCGTGATACGACCTGTTCTGAGAATGGGCTCACTCACCTTACTCTGCATGTGTAGCGCATGGTGGGAAACGCTGTACTTCCGATCATAGCCGGCGATATATGCAAATGAAGAAGCGCAAGGAGCGGTCCACAACCAGGTCGTCGTTTGTACCTAGATGTATAAATCTGTCAATTAGACAAGAACATCCCATCTGTTGAAACGACACCCGCGCGTGATGCGTGACCCCCGTCTCCGGATCATATACTCAGCTTCGCTCAGAGACAGGACTCATAAATCACTCACAAGTCCGGCCAGTGCGGGTAGAAGCCCTGAGTCTTCGCGCCAAAGCAGTGCCGTGCTCCTGCGTATTTGTCTGATATTGTTCGGAGCGTTAAACGTAGGCATTGACGTGTTGATCGGTATGTCGTAGCGATGAGCATATTAGGAAACATACACGAGAGAGCACCTCAGGCCTCAGGAGCGGCCTTTGGGGTGACCAAAGGCAGAGCTCCGGACTTTCAACAGATATGACAGCGCGGACGACACGATCGTCTGTCAGAGAGGGTATAAAGACGGCCAGGTTGAGCATCTGCGACGCAACACCATTCACTCTGCGTCACTGCTTACTGGCAACACGATGTACGCCCACTTCAGTGTCAAACGCCTCGTCCTCGCGATGTTCGCCGTAGCGTCCATCTACACGCCTTTCGTGTCGGCCGCGCCAGCCACAAACGCTCTGCTCGCCGCTCGCTGCGGTGACCCGGAACAGGATAGCGTCGCTGGGCAAGCTGGCGAGTCACTTTCAATCCTCCCCATCTGACAACGTGTATTCGAGTTGCTCACCTACTACAGTGCGACGGGAGAGCCATATCGAAAACTGTTGGCTTTGAGGGGCACACGAGAACTTGGGTTCGTTGGCTTGAGGGTGGGTGGGCCGCAGCATTCTTGAAGCCAGGACAGGTCGCTAACATCATCATAGTACATGTAGGAAAATACTTAGTGCTGCGCACATTGCATATATAGTACTTTTTTCTTGTATCTTGCACCACTGTTCAGCATAGCATGTCACTAGTACTACGTATGCCTAACTCAGCGATACTAAACTGAGTGCGCTGGTACGTACCGTAGTCCCAAAAGTACGCAAAACGGCTGCGTTGACGTGTGCGATAAGCAAGGCCTTCCAGGTAACTTGAACGATGGCGGGAAAAAACTATGAGCCAACAGCTCCGATACGGGGAATCGAACCCCGAGCTACCGCGTGAAAGGCGGTAATGTTAGCCGTTACACCATATCGGAATACCTTCTCATATTACTTTAAAAATACTGATCGAGTTACCTAATTTTTGAACGCGCACGCCATCCTCAGCCACCATTTCGGATGCGCTTCAGTTTACTCAGCTTTGAGCTGCGGTTTGTTTCGCACCATTTCGCACCCGACGGCACTATAGGTATGTCTGATTATGTGTAGTAACGGGCTTAAAACCGCTCACAGAAAGCGTCAGCATCGGGGCGACCATGGTCTCTTCCGCAACCGAGAGGACGCCTTTGCTCGCTGAGGAGGCGCCTGCTGCTCCGCCTCTTATCGAGTCGGACTCCACCGATGAGGTGGCCGTTCTTACGGTGTCAAACAGTACGGATACTGAAAATGGGGTACCTTTTAAGCCTCAGATATCCTTGGTCGCAGTGGTGAGTATCGAAAATTGTGTACGATAGGACCAGCATGGCCGGCGGCCTCCGTTTTTTCCTACGGGAAAGAGGAGGCCGTCTGTCAGTGGCATCTGAGGCCCCGTTCAGCAGCACATAATGGGGCCTGGTAACCATGTGACGGTGATTAATAGATATAGTGACATCTGACATGCTTTACCAGATGGCCCCGATGATCCTGGGTGTCTTTCTGGTTGCAATGGATGTGACGATCGTCACTTCAACATATGCGTCCATCGGTAGCCAGTTCGAACAGCTCCAAAACACGAGTTGGATTGCGACTGGCTACATGCTATCCCTAACGAGTTTCCAGTGGGTCTATCGTCTTGCACACCGTTTCGCACTCTAACAAGGACTTCCTTTCTAGACCTCTCTATGGCAAGGTATTGCACGTTTCGTCACGCGAGCCGAATTGAGCTTACAAACGACGACGTAGCTCAGCGATATATTCGGGCGCAAGGCCTGTCTCATCTTCGCGTATACAATCTTCGCCCTCGGATGCCTATTCTGTGGCCTAGCGCGCAATATGACCGAGCTTATTGCAGCCCGCGCACTCGCAGGAATTGGTGGGGGCGGCATGACGACGCAAGTCTCGAACGCAATATTTCGCTTCTACAGGTACTGACATGTCCACATTCTAGTGTCGCCTCCATAGTCATGTCAGATATCGCACCGTTGCGCCAGCGAGGGACACTGCAGGGTGGGCAGGAAGGATCTCGCGGGTGGCATATGTCGTCTGGAACTAACATACGATCTTGACTAGGGCTCATGAATATCGCATTCGCAGCAGGGCAGGCGACAGGTGCCCCGCTCGGAGGCTTCTTGGCCGACAGTATCGGCTGGAGATGGTGTGTACTCCTCCACTTCCCCATATCATCAGCCCTCATCCACTCTGCAGGGCTTTCCTCGTCCAAGTCC
The DNA here is from genome assembly GCA_001895945.1 of Trametes pubescens. Lineage (NCBI taxonomy): Eukaryota > Fungi > Basidiomycota > Agaricomycetes > Polyporales > Polyporaceae > Trametes > Trametes pubescens. The sequence goes on along the minus strand of MNAD01000557.1, from coordinate 41,636 downwards.
CGATGACCACCCTCGCGATCCTCTCCGTCGCGTTCGGTCTGCAGCTCCCCCGCTCCTCCACCGGGCACGTCCGCGAGAAGCTGGCGCGCATCGACTTCGCGGGCGCGGCCATGCTCGTCATCTCCGTCTTCACCCTCCTCCTCGGGCTCGACCGCGGAGGAAACGTCGCGTGGGCCGATCGGTATACCGCTGCAGCGCTCGCCGCCTCCGCCGTGTTCCTCCTCGCGTTCGCGGCCGTCGAACTGCGCTGGGCCCGCGAGCCGTTCGCACCTAAGCGCATCATCGCGAACCGCGCACTGTTGGCGTCCTACCTCTGCAACCTCTTCTCCAGCGCGGCCGCGATCACGCTCGTGTTCCACATCTCGTTGTACCTGCAGGCCGTGCGCGGGGCGAGCGCGTCCGACGTTGGGCTCATTCTGCTCCCGACAATCTTTGGCGGCGTGACGGGAAGCTTGGCGACGGGGCTCATCATGCAGAGCACTGGACAGTACTACGTGCTCACGATTGCAGTGTTCACGCTGATGCTTGTGGGGAACACTACTGTCGCGGTCGTCACGGGCGCAGGGAGCTACTCTCTTCTCGGACTCATCATTGGTGCGCGCACTTGTGCCGTTGCCCATCTCCAACGCTAATCCTTTGACACAGGATCCGCTTCAAACAACATCGGCTATGGTGCGTCTTCCAGTATCTCAAGCATGTACTTGCGCCACTCACAGATATTTGTTTGACAACACATAGGATCGGGCATCACGAGCACGCTCGTCTCGCTCGTCGCGAACGCAGGCGCCGAGGACCAGGCGGTCGCGACCGCAGTCTCCTACCTCTTCCGCTCGCTCGGCTCCGTCATCGGTCTCTCTGTCGGCACGACGCTCACGCAGGACTTCCTGCGCAAGAGCCTCCGCGCGCACCTCTCGGGAGGGAATGTTGACGAGGTGCGCTCTTCTCTCCCATATCTTACTCTCGCGCCGGCCTCGATACTGACGAAAACCGTAGATCGTAAAGCGGGTGCGCGAGTCGCTGGAATATCTCGAGCAGCTCGAGCCCGCGGTGCGCGAGAAGGTCATCCGCGCGTACGAGGACGGGCTGCAGGCGGCGTTCTGGTTTACAGTCGCGCTCTCGGCCGCGACCGTCGTAGTCTCGTTTTTCATCAAGGAGAAGCAGCTAGGAGGATGAAGACGCCCTATGGCCCCTTAGAGCTTCGGTGGAGGTGCGCTGTACATATATAGACGGTGCTCAGCCACCTTAAAGTTAGTGCTGCTTAATGTTTCCCAGTTGAATACAGACACGTTTGATGCGATCTCGCAGGTCCCAGAAAAGCCGTCTTTCGCCTTGACCAGCTTCGGGCGGTGATGCATAAAAGCCACGGCTCTTCGTGTTGGAGTCCGGTGCCTTGCTTCTACTTCGCGGCGGTGTTGGACATGTCGGGGATCCCCGCGGACCCGTAAAGGCAGGCACGACGTTTGCATGGAACTCCTCTCTATCACTCTGCGCGCGCGCGACTTTCTGATATCCACTCGCCCTCGTGTCCTGGTCTCGGGGTGATGACGAGCGGGCTTTACTCGTTCCTATCTGCGGCTCGCGCGCTGGTGTGCGCACGCCCATCTGTCTAATGGGACATGGAAGCCCAACTCCACGCACACAATATACAGTCCTGGCCCCTCTAGATCTGCAGGTACTATATACACGGCGCATCACATCGCCGGAGTCGAAGTATCTTCCCTTCCCATCGTACCCTAAGTCACCGCGTATTGACAGCGACGACTGCGCTGGGACGTGGGGGTATACATATACCAGCGCGAGTGCCGCTCTTCCTCAAGTCATCACTCGGATACACTGAGAGACCGGACTGTACACTTCCTCTTCTATCTCTTCCATGGCACCGTCAAACATCACCATTCAACAGGTCACGTCTCCGAGCGGTCAGTCATGTCTGCGCCCCGGCCCTCTCCCTCTCCCGTTAAGGCGCTCATGTGCGGGTCGCTTGGCCATATGCAGATGACCTCCTGAAGGCCGCCGCGCAGCTGTACGTCGACACACTCCAGGGCGGTACGTCCCCGCCTCCAAGTTCCCCCTATATCCTCGACCTCTGACCCCCTCCTTCAACTTGGTGCAGACCCAACTCTCGTCGGTGCGGCCGCGGGCCACCTCGAGCACGCGCCCGAGATCATCCTCGCGGTGCTTACGCCAATCGCGCGTGTGTGCGGCGAGCTGTACGCGGCGACGGACGCGGATGGGGCGCTCGTCGGGTTCAGCGCGTGGGTGCCCCCGGGGCGGTCTACTTTTGACACGTTCGTCTCTCTCACTTCGCTGGTAGGATGATGCTGATGCGTAGATTGGCGCAGGGAGGAGCAGGCGGAAATGGGTCTGACGCAGTTCCTGCAAGGAAGGCTGGACGCGGAGGCGCACGGGCCGTACATGAAGACGGTAGGTGTCCAGTTGCATGCCACGCCCAGTGTATCGGAGTACTGATTCTTATGGATGGTGTTTCAGGTCAACGAGGACATGCCCCGGTTCATCGACGGCTCGCTGGGAGTTCCCTCTGTACGTGCTCGCTCTTGTTCGGTACAGCGGAGTCTTCGATCTCTGACCAATTCGTCTTCTTGCAGGCTGAGAAGTCCAGCTACTGGTGTTGGTTCGCGGCGGTTAAGTCCGAGAACCAACGGCAAGGCGTATTCCGCGCGATGCTCGACGTCGTCACGGAGAAAGCGACCGCCCAGAAGGCCGTGATGGGCTTCTTGACGTCCAACAGCACCAACGTACGTGCGGCTAGTACTGTTCTGTTCTCGCAAGCTGACTGGATGGCGGAGACAGACCGCGCTCGCGGAGCGGGCAGGTTTCGTGAACAGGGGGCATACGAAAGTGTCTGCGCCGTGGGGCGAGTGGGAGTTCTGGTGCTTGGCGAAGGATACATGTTTGGCTTGAGCCGCGTTGAGCAGCACTTCCGTGAGCATCACGCGCAGTGTTGCATTGCATATTTATGTGATCATAGGTGTACGATATTTGCCATTCGGCCCTTGAAGTTACAGGGTGGTTTCATGTGTAAAGCTCTTCAGGCGCCGGCTGCAGCGAAATGTTATAACTGGCTGGCAAGCACAGCTACGACTGATAGTAGTACACTTTCATCACCGGAGACGACAGTAAGTACTGTGGACGCGCGCGTAGAGTGAATCGACTAGTATTGAATAGCCCGTAAGTAGATAACTTACTGGCGAAGTCAAGCCCACAAAGTGTCCGAGATCAGCAAGACGCGAAGCCCGTCAAACGCGCGACGCGTCGCGATCGAGGCATCGGTGGCGTAAGTCAGAATATCTCCCAACCGTATCCTTCACGTTGTGATACTCCCAATTCTGTACGCTCCAACTCTATCATGATTCTCTTCGCTTGATCGCTCCTCTTCAACCAGATCTATCAGGGCGTCAAGGGTGCACACATCTCGGATGATAAACCTCTAAATGCACTCCCGTAGTCGGCTCTAGATGGGAGACTCGGACAGGCGTACACAAATCGAAGAAGTGTCAGGCGGATCGACAAGTTCGCATCGCGTCGAGAACCGCCTTCTCGGAGATCGACGCGCCACATGGGTGGCTCATTGCTTTACTCGCTTCTTCTGTCACAACGCGCCACTCTTCTATCTCGATTCGGACATAATCAGACATTCCTTGAGCATTCATAGAACGATGGGGCGATCGGGATTGACTTCGAAGAACGCGCGACCCAGTTTAAAGAGGCGATATCTCACTCCCAACTTTTCAACGAACTCGAGCTCATTTCCCCCCAACTTGCAAGCCTCACAGGCTGAGTGCTTCTCAATCTCATTCATTAATTTTCCCTCGGTCAAACACTCCGTTTACGTCCCGCGTGGTCTACCTGTGCTCAATAAAGTGCCCCACCCGTCTCCCCGAGTCAAGATACACTACCACTGTGCCTGCGTCTGACTACACTCCAGTGCCATATATAGCGAACAAACCCATAGCCTCTCCTCAGGCAGGCAACAGGCTCCTTATCATCTCTACTGCACGGGCCCTCATCGAACGTTCCCTCCTAGGATGGGCCTCAGGGCCTCTCGGAGTCGCGAGGGATTGACGAGCGCAATCTGACGCGAGACGCGGTCACGCCCCCCGCGTAGGCGCCGAGAGAGGGACTCTGAGTGCGGATCGCCTCGGATCGTCGACGATCGACAGGCTAGTGCGAAGAATTATTGTACGCTCACATCTCTCATCTGCTCCCTTTCATCTTTGCTTGATCTCCCTGCCATCTAGGCAAGGACATCCGGGCAAGTCGGTATGCCTCTCATCATGATTCATGGTTGGCCATTGTGCCAGATGTTGCACCTATAGGAATAACCCGCATAATGTTCACCAGCATTCCCGCACCATATGCATGGTCTCTCGTCGCTCACAAACAGTGACAAAGAGCTACCATCGCTACTAGCGTTCGCTCACCAGTCGGACTGCGCGATGGCACTTGCAAGTATGCCGTCATCACTCCTGACAGCGTTGGCTCCGCACCCTGGAAAGGTGTACCTGAGGTTGGTAGACGGTCAGACCTCCTCAGATACGGCCTTCCTCGCATGCACGAATGAAACCTTGTACAACCACGAGGCAGTATTCTCCATGGCACCTGGCAATAGAGTACGCACATCCATTCAAGAAGAATCCTCGTCGCTGCTAATCTAGGCTTGCCGGCCGGTGTCGGACTCGTGCAGGTACCTCCTGGATATTCTTGCTCACCTCGGCATCCGAGACGACTCGGAGGTCTTCCCTGTACCTGTTTGAGTGGACGTCGGCCTCCGTTGTCTCCTCGATCCAGTGACCCCATGGAATACGACGCAGAAAGGTACGTGGAGGCCCACATGCCCGGCCTGAAAGCCCGCGACAGGCTGTGAGAACACCACCGGAGGGAATGCGGCCGGCGTATGTCCATGAGAGCGTAATGTCCTCATTTGAGATCTAGCCGGCGACTAGATCAGTGATAAGCCCCTTCACCCTCGGTTGGCGGCCCGCGTCAAAACGACGGCCTCTTCGCAGCGACGGAACCCACGGCCTCCGTCCGCACTTGCCTGCTCCCTCCATCCTCCGCCGCTGTGCTCAGGCTGGACGCCGCTCGATGGCGGATTACAATGCCGTCTTCCAAAACTGCTACTATGTTGGAAACAACTTCAACGCCATCCTCTACGGTACGCAATGGCATGTCTATACCTTTCACGAACTGCTGACATTTACACCCCGTCTTACTGGTAGGCGTGGAGCTCGTGCTGTACTTTGCGAGTGTCCGCCTCATCCTGTCAAGCAAGGACAAGACCAATGTGGACCGCCGCCCCTTCCTGTACTTCAGCACGGCACTCCTGTTCATGATCACCATCTATGTCGCGGTGCAAGCCGTCTTCGGAGAGGAGATGTGGATTGTGCATGCCGACTACGCCGGCGGCTCCGCACAGTACCTCGCGGACAACGCAGCGGTGTGGTACCAGACGCTGGGTAGTGCGGCATCGATCGTGCTGAACCTCATGAGCGACGGCCTTCTGGTGCGTCTCCTTGTCTTCCTGCCCTGATCACTGTTATAGACGCGTCTTCCACCTTCATAGCTCTACAGATGCTACGTCGTGTGGGGCGACGTGCGCGTCATCGCGTTCCCCTTCGTGCTCTACCTTGGAACCGCGGCGCTCGGCATCCTCACTTGTTACGTCTCCGGCACACCGAACGCGGATTTCTTCCTCGGCGAGGCGCAACAAATCGCGCTCTCGTACTCGTCGGTTGTGATTGGACTGAATGCGACGTGCTCGACCCTCATCTGCGTGCGTATTCTCATGCTCTCACGGAACATGCGCGGCGTTCTCGGCGCGGACGTCGTGCAGACGTACACGGGCGCAGTCGCGCTGATCGTCGAGAGCGCGCTCCCATATACGCTTTTCGGAATTGCGTATGTGGTCTCGCTCGGGCTTCAAAGCCCGACCTCCATCCTCTTCCTCTCCATCTACGTCATGTTCACGGTGTGTGTCCTCTTTCGTTTTCCCCTCAGTCTGCTGACGCCCGGCGCGCAGTGCATCTCCCCGCAGATGATCGTGCTGCGCGTGTTGATGGGCCGCGCGTGGTCGCGCGACGCGGCGACGCGCACGCGCACGTCGATGCACTTCAACACGCCCGTCGGAGACAGCTCGATGCTCACTTCTGGGTTTACGGGCACGACCGCTGCGGACGGCCCTGGGAGTACCGCGATCAACCTGCACGCGCTCAGCCACACGGACTCCTCGCAGCGCGACCTCTCCGTGGACAAGGTCTGACGTGCGGGGCGCGCGGTGTGTTCAAAAAGCAAGGACTTTGGGGGGAGCATAGATTGGTTAGGTCACTCTGGCCACGACCCTTGTACGACTGACCGTTTGTTGTGTACTACTAGGATACCCCAGGTTCGATACCATACCGGACTTTGTAATGCAGCTCACGACACGCCTTAGCTGCACCCTCCGCGCTCTATTCGCGAGAAAAGCTCTCGGCACCTGGCGCTGTATGTCGAACGCGGACCCCGGTGAGGCACACATGACAGCTTCCAGGCCTGCGGCGCCGTGCTGAGCGGCGTGAGTGCGGAGGCACGCGTTGAACCCTGCCGCCACTGCTCCCGTGACATGTGCTTCCTTCAAACTTCCGCTCCGTCATGCATGGACTCGAATTCCCAGCGCGCGGGCGCGTACCTGCTTTTCTTGGATTGTACCCGTCGATAGACGCGCTTTCGAAGGTCGATCTGCGGAAGGGCCACCGGTGAGTACGTACTTCTTTCCGCCCTCTGATACTCACGGGGAATGTTGCTTATTATATTGCAGAGACAGTTCGCCCGTCGGGGTCGGACGAGAGTGCTCGCCAAGTTGCAGACGTACAAATGTGGATGACATGGATCTGCCGTGTCAGCTTGCACGGCGTTCACACCGGTCGGCGCATGCATCTCCGTCCCTTCTTCGGGGTATGGCTTTCGAACACTGCGCGCCGCGGACGTTCTCGAGAGACGGGTCTTCTCCGTGCCTTGCCTTGCTCAGGTCGAACGTGCGCTGGACGTTTTACGACACCGCAACTTCTGCCCGAATTGACCGCCGCGGTCAACATGCAGGGTCGTTCTCGGAGTTGGCCACGGTTTGCTAGCGTCCGCCCGGAGGTACGCTAGTACGTTCTTTGCTCCCGCGGCGCATCGCTGGTGCGCAGAGTGCTGTTTCTGACGGCGATACTGCAGGATCTAGGTACTCCGCCGGCTAACTACATCGTTCTGATCCATCAGCTTGGGCTCAATGCCCAAGACAGCATCACGGTGCTAGAGCCCGAAATGCACCAGCATACGCGACTCACTCTTAGCTCAGCCAATATCGTAAGCATATTAGTGCTCGATCAGAATGCTCAGGCTGGAACTTTGACTCTGACAAGCTCTCCAGGTCCTGCAGCACACCTCCGACCTTCGCAAGTCTGCGGCCATCGTGAATCTGTGCCTCCCAAGCCAAGCCAAGTTGCTGAATGCAGGCTTCCTCACCTGCACGCTATGGAGGCGCGGCCGCAGTTAAGGAGGTTTAGCTTGGGTGCGTGCGGGAGAAGCAATGTTTAGGCTGGGGAAGACTCATGCTGCTTGAAGACCTGGCGCACGACCATCGTCAAACTGCATAAGCACCACTACCATCGGATGCGATGCAGTGCATGTTATGACAGTTCAGCGGACTTACCGCAGTAGAATAAGAAGAGCGCAAGACCGTGGGCCTGCGCCCTGGTGTGAACGCACGGCTTCAAGTTCCATCCGCGACCCCCACCTTTTCCATCCAGGACAACTTGGTGCTTGTCGTTCTCTTCCACAACCGTCGCGCCTACTGCACCGCTGGAAACCATGCGTTTCTCCCTTACTGTTAATTGGAAGGTGCTCTTCGCCTCCGCGGCGGGGCTCGCTGCGGTGAGCCTCGCACGCGCGCTGCCCGTAGAGCAGCTGGCTGCCGCAGTCATAGCAGGTGCGCAGCTGCGACCGACATTTACGGATTGTTATTGAACTTGTATATCCTGCAGACAATGTGGTGGGCCCCCATGAAGACGCCGCCTGGCTCTAGCTGTCATGGCTGACGATGCATTGTACTCTAGAAGAGGCGAGGTAAGTGCTGCGTCGCCTTGAGAGACGTTCACAGCTAATTGGTTCCCACTTCTCTACTAGTTTGGGTATTTTGATGGCTGCGGGGCGTTACGTCGTTGCTTCTGCCCGTTCGATAGGCACCGCAAGTTGTAACTTGCTTGTAACTTGCTTGTAGTTGATACCATCAATATTCGTTTACCGTATATACTCAGGATCGATACTTACTACAAACCGCGCCCGATCCTCTTCGAAGGCCAGGAACTTGAAAGAAGCGAAGCCGGATTTTCGGTCACAGATAGGCTCGGAAAGATCCTACTCACATCCCTGAGAACCTCCCGGACACTCCATCTGACAGACCGGTGGACATGCACACGGGCGCCGCCTGCGATCACGACGTGTGCTGATGTGCACGTCCTCTTCGGAGGGTGCTTAAGTAGACCCCGGTCGTGGCTTCCCATCGTGCGCCGGAACCCACTTGTCTACATCTCCAGTTGAGGGCGTGCGCTCAGTGTATACGACAAGACGCGTACGTCAGCATGCCATCCCTCCCAGAGAACCTGACTGTCCAGTATGAGAAGAGTCCCGACGGTACGAAACGTTCCTTGTGCTCAGATTCACTAAGTGACACGGTCGTCGTTTTCGCGATCGCACAGACAAAACGCTCGAGGCAACCGCAGAGCTGTACATCCATCTCAGCCAGGATGGTGCGCACGCCTCATTGCTCAACACTAAGGAAGTGCCCCGCTGACGATGCGCTTCAGAGCCAACCTTCGCGGCCGCCGTCTCGGGGCGACAAGACCTGGCGCCCCTGATGGCGCGCGCGGTCATCCGGCCGCTCGCGCTCGTCTCGGGGGAGCTGTACACTGCGAAGGACGCGCAGGGCGAGCTCGTCGGTTTCACCTTATGGGCGCCGCCGGGCCGTTCGGCCTTTGACACGTACGTCGTGCGTCTCCGGGACTTGAGGTGAGGGACGCGCTGACGGGGAAGGCAGACCGGAGCAGCTCGAGATGGGGTTCAACGAGTTTCTGGGCCATGTGGACGAGGAGGGGCGCGCGTTTCAGATGCAGGTGGTCAGTATGACCTGGCGCGCCCGGCGCCCGCGTCCATGTATGAACTGACGCGCTGGGGAGTGTAGAATGGCGAAGTGGTGCCGAAGTTCCTGGAGGAATCGCTGGGGATTGAGAACGTAAGGAAGCGTACTGTGGTGAAGCGGGCGATCTGACGAGAGATTTTGTCCCTACAGGCTGAGCTTGACTGCTACTTGTGCTGGTTCGCGATGGTCCGAGAGGACTACCAAAGGAAAGGAGTTTGTCGCGCCCTGTTCGACTTGACGTATGAGAAGGTGCGGTATAGTTGTCGTATGCGAACGCGACGCCGACACTGACCGGAGTGCACAGGCGAAGGCGACGGGGGCCACCTTGGCTCTGCTCACTGGCACTGAAAGCAATGTGCGTGATTATAAGGGACAATGATGTGTTTATGTGTAACTGACTTTGTGGTTTGAAAGGTCGCGGTATACGAAAAACTTGGTTTCAAGGAACGCGGGCGGCAGAAGTTCGAATCGCCATGGGCAGAGTGGACGTTTTACTGCATGGCACGGGACGCGAACAATGAATAGGGAACCAGAAAATAGTCGACATGCGCTGTATTATATGGAGGTCTGTAAAGAGGAGACTTGCGTGAGCAGATATGAACGTCGGAGGGAATTTGCACTTACAGCGAGGATGGACCACTCATCATGCGTCCCCCTGAGATCTATCTGCAGCTTCCTTCGCCGCACGCCGTTTCTCAGCCCATTCGCGTGCTCTTTCTCGTCGGGCCGCTTTCGGCGCGTCCTCAGACACCTTCGCCTCCGTATCCACAGCAGGCTCCTCCTTCACCTCTTCAACGGATTCTTTTGCCGGCTCGTCGCCTCCGTCATCACCTTCTTCTGCACTGCTCTCGTCGTCGTCACTATCCCCATACCCGGCCAGGCCGCCTATACCGGCACCGCCCGACAGCGCTGCCTCTTTCTCTTCCATCTTTCTGGCTTCAAGCTCGAGCCGCAGCTTGCTCTTGGTTAAGCGCCATGTACGCGACCATCGTCCGCGCAGGAATGCAAAGCGCGGGTCGGAGCCATGATTCGCAAGGATGCGCATCTCGAGCTGTGCCGGGTTTGGTGAGGTATGGACGTGCGCGGCCGTGCGACGCATGAGTTCGAGTTGGGTATCATCCGGCTACAGCGGTACACAAACTTGTGAGCAAGGGGTGCTGGTCGCTGAGGCGAAGTATGAAAAGCACCTCTTCGTCGCTGCCACCCCATTCTTCACGAGGGTCCGCGTTGACTTCCTCTTCGTCCCCGAGTTCGGAGCGAATGGCCCGCAGTCGCGCTTGGCGATCCTCGTGTATGACACGTCGTCGCTTCTCGCGTCGGTAGTCCTCCACTTCTTGCGATGAGAAGAAGAATGTATCCTCTGCATCTGATGGGAGGTCGGACCAGCCGCCTGGAGAGCTAGGTTCGTCCACGGGTGTAGTGGTAGGCCTGAGCGGAACGTCCGGAAGGGCATCAAGAAGCAGGAGTGCGTCATATCTATCAGAATATGTTAGCAGTAGTCTCAGAGCAGCGTGTAAACAGGAGAAAGAAATGCCGTACGGTGCATGCCTTCTTCACTCATACTTCTCGACCCAATCATCTCCAACAAACCAACACTCGAGCGGATACCCAGCGTTGTTGTTCACGAGTCAAAGATACAAGGCCTACCTGTCGATCCAAACGTCGCCTTCCTTGCTCTCGTCTTTGAGCTCGGAGGCACGTCCAAGTTGTAGATGGTCCTCCGCTGAGGTGTCCGCGAAAGTGACATTCCCGCCACCATTCCATTTAATCAACCCATCTCCGGGCTCCAAGATATCTTTCCCGGCTTCTATTCGATGCGTTACCTCAAGCAAACGAGTAGCAGTAGCAGCCTGTGGCCCTCTCACGAGGTCGGCTTCGTGGGCTTGGATGTGAAGCGATACTAGGTCTCGTTTGGTAGTGCGGCTTTCGTGGGCCTCTTCTTCAAACTGCTGGTGTTTTCTCTTCTTGTACTTCGAGTACATGCTGTACCAATATCCCTATGGAATCGGCCGCGGAGAGAGCTACAACTTGCGGTTGTGGTTAGTGGTGGTTCAACGACGTCGTTGAGAAAGAAGAATAAGCCGCCCGGCGCTTCGTTAAAAGCATCCCCGGTAGTCCGGCCCGGAGGAGGAGCAAGAGGGAAGGAAATTAAAATGATGAATTGGCGGAGGATCAACGCACAAGGGCTGTCGCACTAGGTATATAATCTGGCTCGCCGGGCTGCGAAATAATGTCAAGAAGTCAAAGAAATCGATACTAGTAGCTAAGACAGAGAAGTACACGAGGCCAGCAATCGCAAATACTTTACAATGTGTGGGATAGTCATAGTACATTCAACATCAACATCAACGCGGAGAGGAGCTGTCCTAGAGCAAGAGTACAGTACTTGGACGGCCGTTTTGTCAGATATAGAACATACAGTCTTTCAGGTCCGCATGGATACCGCGCCCCCACATCTTGACCGCGCCCTCGTAAACGCGCTCCTTCTCGGCCTCCTTGTCCGCAGTACTAGCCCCACCCACGACGGAGCTATTGTCGGTGAGGTTCAGCAGCACGTTCAAGTAGTCGCGCCCCCGTTCGCACGCGATGTCGGCATAGTACGCTGCCGGGACGAGACTGACCGCCTTCGTCGCGCGGGCGTAAAGGTAGCTCGCTGTGTGCGTACCCTGCTGCAGAACGTCGGCAGTGTAGCGGTTCTCGTCATACACCACAGTGTAGTGCGTCGGCCGCACGTGTCCCTGCAGACCGAGGTGCGCCTGGAATGTGGTCAACGCTATGGTGAGTACCAAGCTCCACTATCGGCTAGTGCAAGATAGCTACGTACTTGGAGGTAGAAGTCGAAGTTGTAAACATCCGTGATGCCCTTGTCAACGACTGTACCGGGTACCGTATTGCCGTTGTTGGTCATGTTCGCCTCGCCTGGCGCTGTGGGCCAAAACCTCGCGTGGTGGCGCTTACCACAGATCGCGATGGTAAGCGTGGGCTTGTACGGCGCTTTGGGGGAGATCTGCTTGAATGCTGCCAGGACCTTCGGGAGCTCCTCTCGGAGCACGATGTGGTACTGGCCCTGCACACGAGAAATACACCGCATCAGAACGTTTATTGAGTGTAGGGTGAGTAAGAATACTTACCTCGGAGACGCCGTCGCGGTAGACAAATACTCGGTCAGGCAACCGTCCATTCTTCTTCCTGTACACCTCAAGGCGCTCAATTGTCATTGCCGTCAACTTCTCGACCATCTAGATATACGGTCAGCTCTACGATCAATCAGCAATCCTACCAGTCAACGTCGTACCTCCTTGCTGTCTTTATTCCAGTCCGGCTTCTGGAGAGACAGACTCGCGGGGAATTGGACGAAGTTGTCGTCGACGCTCGCAACGACTGCAGCGATACTCGGTGAGCCGGGGAGGCTGTTCGGGCTCGGGTGTGTGACGTCGATGCCCATGATCATCGTTTTCTTTTCCCGCAGCCACCGCATCGAGCCATCGTCCAGCAAGTGGTTCATGCCTCCGAGCTTCACGTTCACCTTCAGGATGACGTTCGAGAAGTACTGGTCCTGCTTGTTCGGCCGCGAGTCGCGCGCCTTCCCGAGCAGCATATGGATCGTCTGCAGGCCCATGTCGATGTCCCCGAGCTTCTTGATCCCCGGGTAGATATACTTGTCCACGCCAGAGAGCAGCACGAGCACAAAGCTCGGCTTCGCCTTGCTATTCAAGTTGGTCCGCAGCGTGTCACGGATCGCCGTGAGCGCGCGTTCGCGGTTCGGGGTGTCGTCCCGGGGTCTCGGGAGGGTGACTGAGAGGATCTTCGGGGGCTTGTCCGCGCCTGCGATCCCGCTCGAATTGCACTTCGCGAGGAAGGTCTTGAGGAACGCAATCAGCTGCGGGTCGTTCGGGCCTTCGAACTCGCCCTGCCGTCCGTCCTGCACGAGCAGCACCGCCCAGGTACCGATCGTGCCGCCCGCCTGCAGCTTAACGTTCATGATATTCCAGCCGGCGTTCCGCGGGACCAGCGCGTTCCCGGTACGATATCTGATGCTCGGGGTTGGGAGGACGCGACTTGGCACGACGGCCATGTTAGGGTCGACGCTGACTCCAAATGCGTTGAGCGTGCTCGCGGCGGCACCCGGACCAGTGAGCCCGAGCCTCGGGAAGCCTTCGTTTACGATCGCGTTGCCATTGACCTCTGGGGCGTTGCACGCGAAGCGGATCATCGACGAAGTCTGCTCGGGATCGAGCTTCCCGCGGTAGGCTTGTCCGGGCAGGATCTCGCAGATTTCGGCGGGCATGTAGACGTGCCGCTTCGGGTTGTTGCTCACGTTGACGACGGGGAGGTCCGCTGCGTGCCGCAACGTGATCTTGTGTTCTGCAAGGCTCGGCGAATTAGCGGATGCACGACCGGGTCGCTGAATAGCACTTACTGAGCTTGAAGAACTCTTCGACGGTGACCTTCCGTCCAAACTCTTCGCAGTCGAAGCGCGCGGTCCGTGCCGTCAGGCTCGTCATGATCTTGAAAATGGTGCTCTTCTTCGTGTACCCGAGGTGTCGCGTCGCCACCTTCAGCCTGTTCGCGAACGCCTGAGGCATGTCGCCATGGGACTGCTGTTGGAACGCCATCATGGCCTGAGCAAGGTTGCCCGGAGTATAGAATGCAGTCATGCAGACGTTGATGTTGACCATGAGCTGCTTGTACATCGGGCGAATGGACATGAAGAAGCCGCGGTGGGCCTCGACACCGAGCGAGAGCATATAATGGTCCGTCGGCGAAGGGAAGAAGTACTTGTTGCGGCCAACGCGCACGCCATGCTTCGACGCGTAGCTCTGCACGACGAGGTTCATTGCCGACAGGTATGGCTGCGTGTCGATGTCGCGATGCTCCGGTTTACCATCCATATAGCTGGGTAACAACATATTCAGCACAGTCGTCAACCTAAGAATAGCTCACTCACTCATTGAGCTCAGACATGTTGATGTCCTTCTGATACTTGATGTCGACGGTGAAATTCAGAGCGTTCGGGTCGTCATCCTGGTCCTCCTCGAGGTATCGGATGGCGACGCTTAGCGGCTGCGGTAGCTTCTGAGCGGACACGAGCCTCTGACTGCGGTCGTGGGCGACATGCTGTCTATAGTTCGCAAACGCGGCGCTTCGCTCAACAAGCTCGAGGATGCGCCCGCGCCTATCGCCCTTCGCCTGAGCCTTCGGCGAGATGTCGATCTCGTACTCGTAGAACACCGCAGCCTTAGGGAGCCTCACGGCGAAGAAGTTCGTCCTCAAGACGCCGGGACGACCAAGCGTGCCGAAGCCAGGACGCAAGGGCATCTCTGGCTGCAGCCGGACCCTGCTGAAGGCCTGCACGAGTCGGTCGAGTTCACCGATACGAGCATCCTGGTTGAGGGGTTGACCTTCAGCAAAGACTTGCGCGGGGGCGCCCCCGCGGCCCCCGCGTGAGCCTCCGCTAGGGCCTCCGCGGAAAGGGCCTCCTCTGGGGAAACCTCTCCCGCGTGGGAAACCAGATTCTGGGCCTCCTGAAGATGGTACGGGACTGCCACGTCCTCGGGAGGGCGACGAGCCTCTTCCTGAACTGCCAGGACCTTGTCCGGGACGCGGTCCACGGCCTCGCGGTGCACCACGCGGTTGTTGACGTCCGCTCATGGTCTTTGTTGATGTAGATGTGTTGAGTGGAGAAAGCTGACGTAGATGTGTTTAACGGCAAGAGACAGGAGCGAATGAGCCTCACACCTTGCCCACGCTGTACTTATAGCCTTGCTCCTCCTGCATATTGCGCTGCGGTAGTGCTGCAGTATTACATAAATGGAACTGCGGAAGCGCCCGATGCAGCTGCCTAACGTGCCTCGCGATTCTTGGTGACTAGGCCATGTGGAGTATTCATGGCTTCTACTCTGCTCTACAAATTGCATCAGCCCTTCTTTCTGACGTGCGCGTGAACGATTGGACCACAACCTGAGGGTCAGTTACCAAGACTCCAGTCATGAGCGTCTGAGGTGCACCGATAATCCTATGAGAAGCTATTGTGGCTGTCCGGGCTAACATCGGGATTCTACTAGAGGGGTGGCGAGGCTGCACGCAATCCAGAACAATCATAGCTTTCGAAGCCGAAGCGATCATGATCGTGTTCAGACGAGACCGGGCCGATGTCTACCTGCAGGGATGGTGAGTTTCGCGCTCATCGCACGACAAAGAGGACTGACCTTGGGACGACTATATGCTATTTTCTTCAAAGTGCGAGGACGTCAATCATTGGACGTCACTTTACAATGTCATGGATACCATAACCACAAACGTCGATCAGTACGCGAAACGGAAGTTCATCCGCGCGTTCCCCTGTGAAAGTCGTGGTAAGATATCGCGCAAGCGTCTGACGCATCCAATCGGATAAAGCGTACCTGATCCTTGGTCGTCTCTAGATACTCATGTTGCTCCTGTGAAGGCGGCCACCATCAGACCACGGCCAAGTCAAAGTAGAACACTCACCTTCGCCGTCCAGGAGTTCCATATCCGGTCCCTGCGCTTGTTGACCCCCTTGTAGAACAAGTAGATAACAAGGTAGAGGAACACGTTCAGCACGCAAACGGCGATGAGTGCGCGGTTTCCACGCTTGTCTGTGGACAACCGTCAAAACGAGAAGCGGTGAGAACGGTGGAGCGAGACGAGGCCACTTACAAAGGGGCTGCATTGAAAGACATGTCGGCGATCAGGTCCATATGCATGCAGTGCAGAGGACGCCAGGCTTACCTTGTCATCATCCCGATATATGTTGGCCTGAAAATCATGGCTCGTCAGTGAGGAAGAACGCCCACATAGTGCTCGCTGCATCGACGCACCGAAACGATCCCGTCGGCCTGATAGAACATGTTGTACAAGGACGCCGAAACGGTACGCGTGCCCACGCCAGCAGAATTGGTCGACGCCCATGCAACTTGCACAGGATGCACATAGGGATATCCGGTGATGAGGGTGACGACGGCGAAGTACACCCATGGGGACGTGCCCGCGGTGAATGTGTAGAGCGCGACGAGCAAGGGAAGCGCATAGATTTGCAGGGCAACGAGGGGGACGATGCGGCTGTCGATGATTTCGCTGATGTAGCACCACATGAGCAGGAGGACCATGCCGAGGAACTTGGAGGGGATGCTGAGCAAGTTGGACTGCGTGGTGGTGTAGCCGAGGTTCCGGAGCGTCAGCGTGAGGTAGTTTTGCGGCGGCGTGACAGGGACTGCAGCGGAGCATGAATGAATGTGCGACGAAGAGAAGGCCCGGGTGGCGACATACCCAGGAAGAGAAGGCCCATCACATAGATCGGCCATATGCGCCAATCCTTGAGGACATCCCAGATCATCCGGACGGAAAGACCCTGGCGGTTATGCATGTTTGACTTAGAAGGGTCATCGCGCAACACCCGGTTGACCATAATGGTCTCCTCACTGTATCAAAATCATGAGTATGAGCATGATGAGAGAATGGAAGTCTGCACACCGCTCGGTAAACCATCCCTTGGGACGAATCCACGCCTTTGTCTGGGTTGGGCTCGGCGGCATCATGAAGAAAGACACAATACCGATAGCTAGAGTCAAGCCGCCCTCGATTAGGAAGAGGTACCGCCATCCAGCCTTCCCATTGACGCCTCGGAGCTTGAGGAGGCCCGTCGCGATGAACGCGCCCACGATCTCGGCGACGTAATTGGAGGCCCAGAACCACGCCAGTCGGGTGGGAACTGCGAGATGGTATTTCAGAACGAAGTGCATGCCGGAGGCCTGGGACGAGGACTCACGCTCTTTCTTAGTATAAAAATACGATAGGTACAAGATTACGTCGGGGATGAACCCTCCTTGCATGAACCCGAGCAAGCATCTATGCTGCCAGTGAGTACGGCAAGAGTCTATCATTCGGGACTTCCGGACAGGCGTGTCGCATACCTAGTAGCCAGGAACGAACCCCTTCCGGTAAGCCAGAATTGGCCAAGAGAAACGAAGCTCCATAGCACCATCTACTCCGCATCAGCGTGTGTGCACACAACGTAAATCAAAGTCTGACCTGAGTGGGGACCCAGACATCGGGGCCCACACGCTTCGAGATGAGCTGCGATGGAAGCTCTGCGATCAGGAAGCACAACTGTAGTAAGATGAGCCAAGAGTCGGAGATTGCTTGGCCAAAATCGAACCTTGAACAGCGTGTTCCCCAGGTTGAAGTCGTCGGTCGTCAGCCCAAGGTCGTTCAGAAAGTTGTCGGTGTTGGCTTGCGCGATGTTCGACCGGTCAAGATCCAAGGCGAAAAACATAATGAAGGCCCAGACCATGATCAACCAGTCAATCTTCCGTACAACACGCTGGAAGCATTCATCAGCTGTATGTCAGGTCAACGTGAACAGCGAGAGACTCGAACTCACATATTCCTCCCGCCATGTCCAACGCGCAGAGGGGTCGAAGCGGTGCACATTCTCCCAGGTCTGTGGAGGACGGTACTGCTCGAGCGTTGCGGGGTCGTCAAAGACAGAAGGCTGCGTCGCGACGCTGTCGAGGTTGTGCTTTGGCTGGCGCCAGAAGGTATCCTTCTGCTCGGACACCGGCGCGCCCAACTGGATGGTGCTATCGGTCTTCAGAGCGCTCTTTGTGGAGGCTGCATCTGTGGCCTCAGAGACAGCCTTAGCGTAGTACGGCTTCGCGAGCACCGTCGACATTGTCGCGGTTGCAAGTCGAGGAGCGGGGTTGCGCTAGCTGGCTGCTGCGGGACGCTTGGCCATGCTTCTCCCGCCTGGGAGAGTAGTTGCCGTAACAGGACCCCTGACAATCATCCCGAGCAGGCTAAGAGTTATCGCGTTTGGTAAACGCTGGATTTAGGGCCTCGGAGGCAGTTGTGGTCCCGTCATGCGTAGGGCATACTAGGAGGTGCTGAGCTCGAGAGACTCGGTCTTGGTTTGGTCCGGGACTGCAACCATCAAAAAATGGGAATTCCGCTCCATTCGATGCGAAACCTCGTCTTCAACCACCTGGTTGTCCGAGCGGGTGTAACGCCTGGCACATTTGGGCAGCACGCTCGGTGCAAGTAAAAGCCATCTGCCTCCTGGAAACCCCAATTTGGTCCGGGTTGCACCTGAAAAGATCGTCAGGGTCCTGCCGTAACTATGATTTGAGTAATGATTTACCTCTCGTTGCCTTACACATAGACTCGTAAGCCAGCCTGACGTTCACAGGCAGAAGACAGTTGTTCTCCCGCAGGAGGAAGAGCAGGAGGAGAATCATCATCTCAAGTGGACCCGAGAATATGGGCCCCGTGGGAACGTCGGAGTTGAATTCTGCGAGGGAGAGACCGACAAGCGCTAAACGAGCCGCCTCGATTTTCCCCCTCGTCGCTGCTTCCCCCATTCCTCGTTAGCGCCATGATATCAGAACGGCTTACGGGTGTATAGATAGAGACTATCTGCAGGTAAAAAGGGAGTTTTTTTAGATTCATCGCGTGAGCAGAAAGTGTGGGGCAAGGGTGAAAACGGGTGAAAACCTCTGCACCCCCCTCTTGGCAAACAACTCACACTAACGTCCTATTTGTCCACACCGTATTCTTTTTCCAAGCGACCTCTTGCTGACCCGATTCCAAGATATCCACGCGCACTTGGACACTACCGGCATGCAACCTCGTCGATTTGCAGCCCTGCATCCGAACTAGAGCGGTCATGATGCATGTTGCTGCTGGCAATGCAAGCGCTAGTCCGGCCTAGTCTCGATTTATGCTCTGATTGCATTTCAAGTCGTCTGTGGAAACGAGGCTCACTGCCTCTACTATCTAGCCTCTAGCCGTATATCCACATATCAAGTTCAATCGGGATAGGCCCACAAAGGAACCTCTCAACACCTCCTAAACCGCATGTGCTCTCAAGCTCTATCCCACAATTCACGCTTACCGGCGTACGATGGCTCTGTCAGTGTGGCCGCTGGATGGAGCATGCGACCCGTTGACATCTTCACCCATTAGCACGCACACAATCATGTGTCCGACGGCGGTGATGTATATGCTTTAAGTGCGGTCATCGTTGGACTGATATGCCACACCTGACAGGATGTCATGGTATCCAACTTACTATGCGCGCTCATCTACCACCGGATACGCCTCCCCGCTCTCCAATTTCCAAGGTATGACGATGATCGGCCTGCAGATGGGAGAGAGCATATTACTCCCCCACACCAAGCTATCCCAAAACAGCTATCCTTCTGACCGCAGAGTGCGATCTGCTTGATATAGGTTGAAGATTTCCGCATTGTGGACGCATGGGAACATGATATCGTCCGAAGAAGCGCTTCCTCCGACATGATCTGGGAATACGTAAGCTGTCCAGCGGTCGCTGTAACCAGGCTGGCTTTGTGACTGACATATACAGGTACTCGTACAAGCATTCCCCATATGAGCAATCGCCGTGACGGTCCGTCAGCCGGGGCTTGCAAGTGTGCAGGGAAAGCGGACATCTGACTTGTGCGACGAGCCTATATATGTGCGCGGATATCCGCCTGAGCTTGGGTAAAACTTGGCACATCCATCAGCGAAGGCAAGAATTGGAAGCCCCATCGTGCACATGGGGTATACTTCGGCGCGGCGCACTCATGGAAGTACTGATTGAAAGCGCACGCCAGCGCCACGCATAAATAGGGCGTATACGCCCTGCAGCTCCATGAGTAGTGCAGCTAGGCGTCCACTTCTCGACCCGCTCCTTGCCTTCGTCCACCATGTCTGAGTCCATGGCCACGTTCCAGAACGCGTTCTACATCGGGAACAACTTCAATGCCATTCTCTATGGTTTGTCATATCCGGTTCCCACTTCCGTTGAGCCGAATTGTGAGCTAACGCGTCGCTTACGGCATTTTCAGGCGTGGAGCTCGTGCTGTACTTCATGACGGTACGCGCGATGTTCAACAAGAAGACGAGGCAAACGCGCTCGGCCAGGTCGAACACGTTCTTCCTGTTCTTCAGCACTGCGCTCCTCTGTCTGAACACGGTCTTCGTCGCCACCGAGGCCGTGTTCGGCGAGGAGATGTGGATCGTGAACAAAGACTATCCTGGTGGACAGGACGCGTACCTCAACGACTTCGCCTCGGTGTGGTACCAGACGTTTGGTACCGCCGCGTCCATTGCGCTCAACCTGCTCAGCGACGGCCTTCTTGTAAGTGCACGCGCACATCTTCAAATCCAGTCCTCTAATCCCGCCTTATCCAGATATACCGATGCTTCATCGTTTGGAGCGATATTCGCATCGTCATATTCCCGATTCTCCTGTACCTCGGCACATTCTGTGCGTCCAACGCTCTCCACAGCGTCACCTCGCGCCGCTGACGCGGTCCTGACTTTGCTTTGCAGCGGTCGGCATCGCGCAGCTCGTCGTGTCCGGGCAGCCGAAATCCAACTATTTCCTGGGCCTCGCGCACACACTCGGCGTGTCATACACCTCCTGCGTGATCAGCCTGAATCTGATCGTCTCCGGGCTCATCTGCGGGTGTATCGTGTTCAGGAGCCGGAATATCGCGCGCCAGGTCGGGCACGACGTCGGGCGCGACTACGTGACGGCCGCAGCGATTATCGTCGAGTCCGCCGCGCTGTACGCGCTCACAGGCGTCGCGTACCTCGTCGCGTTCGCAATCAACAGCCAGCTCGAGGTCTTCTTCCTCTCGGTGTACGTGATGATGACGGTGCGCGATTTTCTCTGTTCGTGTTCGTGTTCGGGTATGCGGTGACTGATGAATGGGATCGCCGGACGTTCAGTGCATCGCCCCACAGATGATTATCCTGCGCGTGGTGCGCGGGCGCGCGTGGACGCGCAACACGTCCGCGATGACGAGCACGAACCTCGAGTTCACTCACTCGGCGCAGGCCGCGACGGCGACGCAGCTCGAGTTCGACGCGGCGGACAAACATGCGGAGTTCGTCGCGACGCAGCAGTCGAACGCGTCCACTGTGGATGTGGTATAAAGACACTCGGTGTCTGAGAACTTTGCCTTGCTCGTTATCTTTATCAGTTTTCCGGAGGTTTCCCCCTCCTTCACACTCGCTCGCTCGCTCGCTCGTTGCTTTCGATGTTCTGCATGCTCTCGCTCGGATCTATACTGAAGTAAAAATAGGTTGATTGTACACTTAGCTATGCTATAGCATACCCCGATTCTCTAGTATAATCACGCAGAAATATAAACTCGCCGCACTGACAGGACAATCCGGTCATCGGTGTGCCGACACGACAAACCGCATCCGCACGGCAACCAACTTAGAACTTGTTCTGCTGGAGCCGTCTCTCAACGCCGCCTGTGCTTCACCGGTTGTTGATCGAGCGGTGGAGGGAGGGCCCTGAACGCATGCGCTCTGCTCAGGCCAGCTGCTACCGGCAACCAAAGCAAAACCCGAGTGACACTGCGTGAGAGGCGATCCGGAGCCAATCCGACAGATGGCGGCGACAGAGCGGTGAGGTCGTCCGGCAAATTGGAGAGCGTTCACCACTCCTGGTGGCGGCGGCGGTGGAAGAACTTGACGATGCCCGATGTGCCCGGAGCAGAAACTGATATGAGCATCAGTGAGGAAGTACAATTGGCAAGGGACAGACTTTGTTCCGCACGTAGTCCACTGCTGCCACATGCTACTAGACTCGGCCGAGAGCGCGGTCCCCCAACCTCCGTGAGCGGAATAGTCGATGAGACGGATGGGCACTGGGAAGCGGCACGGACGTGCGTTAGTAGACATCATTGAGGACACATTGTTGCTGTGAAATGTAGAAGTACATGTGAGTGACAACTACTATCATTCTGCCACACTTGGACGTGGCACTGTGCCTGGAAGATTGAGCAGAAGCCATCGCGGCTTCGAGAGGACCTCACGAATATGACTGATGCACGGAAATTTGTTCCGCGTGGGCGCTGAGGTCGTCTTCGTAGTGGCGTCTCTTGCAAAGCGGTGGGCTCGTCGGGTCTGGCAGTCTCTTTGTCTCCAGCTATACATGCGCTCGCAGTCGAATGGGGTGCCTGAGGAGGGGTAGTATCAGAGCCAAAGTTTCAAGTCACTAGTCCGACGTCGTTGATGACAAGACTCCCGAGAGCGTTTTGAAGCGTGGTAGGGGCCTTGAAAACCTTGAGTACGCGTACGAGCCCTATACGGAAGCGTATGAGCACACGACAGGCTCATTGGAAGCTAGGAGGGGAGTGAGGGGTACTCACTAAACAAACACGTTGCGAGAATTTCCAAGACGTTTGTTTCGTCGAAGAATGGATGAGTCGGGAGGCTGAGTACTTCGACTTCAACTTCGCGAGGATGCTCAACGAGTACTTGGCTTCATAGCGGGTTGTAGTAAATAGCAGGTCACTTATACAACTTGTCGGTAAGGGATCATTGAAAAAGTAAAAGATCAGGAATATGTTGGAGGCGAGTGGTAGCGTGCAGCGCCTGATAGCGCCGCAAGTACATGGGTAGACGCCGATTAATTCCGAATTAATCTAAATTAATTCGCACGCCACGACGCGAGTAGCGGAACGAGAAAACCTTATTCAACTCCTCCATCGAACCTGCGTCACCTCTTTGGCCATTCCTTTCAGGTGTTGCCGGATTGAGTGGCAACATTGACACCGGCTTGTAGTAGGTAAAACGCCGGAAGCACATGGGGCTAGCAAGCAGCCATCAACATACCACTAAACTCACTTTCGACCGACACGCGCGGCATACTAATAAGTTGTATTGATCGAGTTGTGTTTTGACAGGCACTTTATCATGATAATGCAGCGCGCAGGTACGATGTGACCCTCCCACCCTTTCTGAAACGGATCACTAAACATAGAACAGGCTTCCAGGGTCTCGCCAGAAACGTGCGGGTCAGACTCGTCTCGACTGGTGGTAAACGAAGCAACTGCTTTTATGCGTCATTGCCAGCAGACATGTGCGTAAATACACTCGTTCATCGCATACCTAAACTTGTCTTAAGACCAATAGCGTTTGCACGACAGGACATGGCGGACATAACAGCACTGCCTCGATTTGTCTAACGCACAGACCCAACTCCGAATACCTTACGTTCGGAGTCCTGTGCAAGCACCGACGCATTAAGCGGCGTCTCATGAAGGAGTGGAGCGCCGGGGACTTGGCGGGCCCTGGGTTATGGAGCCACCTCTCAAACAGCTGGACTGGCTAAGACTTGTAATCATCACACTCTTTATATTTGCCTCGCTACACTGATATGCATCGCTTCCAGTTCTCCCGCACGGTCCAACCTGAACGGACGGACGTGAGCAGAGCCCAAGTACCGCAACACGATAAACCTCTCACAAACCTTGCTTAAAGATTCGAACATCGTCGCGCAGTGGAACGCAGCTCAGGGCGGACCCAGCAAGCAGGTGTCGTCCGGCGCACAGAGGAACGACCGGACGTTCGTGCCGATGTTCACGTTCGTGCACTGGCCCGTCTGGCCCTCGAAAAAGGCCTGGTGGAAGCCCATGCCGTCTCTGGGGCAGTCCGGATCCTCGAACACCGTCACGCAGTGGGTGCCCGTGCCGCTGTCAACCTGAACACCATCGCCGTCAGTGAATCCAGCCTCAATGAAAGCCCTGCGGGAGAACACGTACGCGGAAGGAGTGTCGCTCGTCGAACTGGTGGCACGAGCCGTCGCAGGGGACGTCGAGCCCGACGTCGCCGTCGCACGAGCTGCCGCTGAATGCGGTGATGCCGGCCTGCGCCATTTGCGGGGCGAGCGCGGATAGGAGCGCGGAGGCGAGGTACGCGAGAGCGGTGGTAGAGAAGCGCATGGTGTTACTGGTGAGACTTTGCTAAGGTCGCGGATGCACTGGCCTGAGCGAATGGGTGTTGCTGGGCCTTTGCCTGGCGATTTTCATGGTATCTATATTCCTCGAAGGACGGTGAGGTATCATATCCTTGCCGAACGTTCAGCGTTCTGCATGGCTTTGCGTGTTCTTTTCGGCAGCTGAGTGAGCGACGGGATCAACCCACATAATAGACGCCCACGTCACTCTCACCGGTAGCTCCGAGGGATCCGGAGTCGCACGCGCGACTCTGCCTGCCCTCGCTCTCGATTCTCTCCAGCAGCCTTTATTTCATGAATACTCTCTGCTACTATGATGTGCGGCTGACTACCATCATTTAAACTTCCAGATACTGTGCCATCGACGCTAAAGCAGGACTTAGGAAAAGCCCGCCGTATGGCAAACCTGCGCGGGCGACACATATGACGTAGGCTGCTCAAGAATCCTACACAGATATGAACGGCCAAGCGCGCGGACGGTATGATTTTCGTTCTCTCATCACGGACAACCGGAACTAAAGAGCGGCAGCACTAGGTTTGTTCTGCGCCCGCCAGCACCGGGAAAATGGGCGAACATTGACGCGGATACACACAGTCCGGCCGGACGTCCAGTGGTGCGCCTCAAGGCAAGCCTGAGTCATCCGCACTGGCATGCATGCAATATTCCAAGGTGAGTAAGTATGCCTACTCTGGATACGAAGAGCGGCCGCGGTCCCGGTTGCCTCTTTCATGAAGCGCCCACTACGTTCACTACCCTCACAATTTTCTCTTTCTTGTCTGTTTCACCAGGAGGATGGATTTGGTCGTATGCATCCTTCTGCGTGCGTCCAAAGCTGAGCTCATCAACATCCCTCCTAGCTCGCCCACGTCACGGAGGACCTTGCGCGATTCCGGGCGCGAGAAGCCGCAGGCATGTGTCTCATTCTCGGCCGCGTACTCATGTCTTAAACTCAACGCGCCACGCGTAGATCCGCGCCACCTAGCTCCAAGCTCGTTCTGATCTCGCACCACCCGCTCTCCAGGCCTTCCGCGTGCATTACGCTGGTTCTAGAGGGTACCGGCATCGCTCCCGCACTGTGCGCCCGCGCGCCCATCGTTGCCGCGAAGACACGCAAGTTGAAGGTCGACGGACGACTCGCACTGCGCCCGAGCTCTAATTGGCTTCTCATCCTCCTGGTGTGCAAGTTACTCATGACATGCCGCTATCTGCGGCACCGCGCTAGTGATGTCCCGGAAACCGCGGCGGGCATAGTGCAGCATTCGCGTGAATAGTGAGTGTACCGCTTGACTTTGCATTCGCACGGGCATAGTGCTGACACAGGCGTGGGACATAGGCACTGAAAGACGTTTGAAAAAAGGGATAGATTGTTCCGTTATACATAATGATAGGTAGTATGGCGATGGCGGCCGACCCTTCTACACTCTGGTGCGCAAATAACTGGCTGACAAATACTACTGCTGCACCCACCACCACCCCTACAGCCCCGGCACACCCTCCGCTACCTGTCGCATGCTCCTACTGGCTCCCTTCGCCGACAACCTGAACATATGGATGTAAGCATATAGCTCAGGCACCACACGCACCGCTCCTCACAAACCTTGTCCAAAGATTTGAACATCGCTGCATAGCGGAATGCAGCTCAGCCTTTGAACACGCAGGTGCTGTCCTTCGAGCAGACAAAGGACCGGACGTTCGTGCCCGTGTTGACGTTCTGGCATTGGCCCGTCTGGTGCCCAAGGAAGGCACCCTGGCCGTCTCTGGGGCAGCCCGGGCCATCGAACACCGTCACGCAGTGGTCGCCCGTGTTACTGTCGACCTGCACACGCTCGACGTCAGTGAACTATGCCCAGGAAAACACTCTGCATGTGGGCAGGGGGGAGATACGCACGCGGAAGGAGTGGCGGTCGTCGAACTGGTGGCACGAGCCGTCGCAGGGGACGTGCAGGCCAGCGTTGCCATCGCACGAGCTGCCGCTGAAGGCGGTGATGCCGGCTTGCGCTTCCTGTGGGGCAAGCGCGAGCACGAGTGCTGAGACGAGGTAGGCGAGAGCGGTGGTAGAGAAGTGCATAGTCGTATTGACTGGGGTCGATGAGGTTGCTAGACTGTAAGCCGGCTGGCTTCACTGGAAGAGACAGAGGAGATTAGGTTGAGGCAAGGGTGAGTTGGCGTTCACTCAGGCGGTGGGTCACTCAGTATATATACTGCCTCCATGATAGATTCCAAATACTAATCCATTATAACGTTCGTTTCAAACCACTGGCAGGCGTAGGGGAGCGAGCAGGGGGTAGTGCGGGAACCGAGTAAGTAGTACTATTGCCGGTGCCACATTTAGAACCTCCCGAGTTCTTTGCTGCAGTTGAGGACTCGGAATCGATCGCGATCACCCTTCAGGCTGGACGCACATATCACTCTCATCGCCACAAGCGGATGTTCCTTTTCGCAAACCACCACCTCTTCTAAGACCGTCTTACGAAGTGCGCGAGGTATATACGGTACGCACACACAAGCCGGCTAGCGTTGCTGTTTTTCGACGATACGTCACTGCACCTCTGCGGCGGCACCGAGCTGTCATCCCCATCTCCCAGCTTCGACGTCCGACAGGCCTGGAACTGCAAGGAGAACATCCGGATACGCTAGTGATCGACAGTCCTTATTGGGGCCACCGCCGCCTTCTATCCCGAGCCGAGCAGAAGAGGCGGAGGTCGGGTTCGACGCTTCTGTGATTCGGTGCTCCATTGTGAAAGGCGGCATTGCCAGTACGCCAAAGTGGGTTCCATAGCGTTGGGTAATACGGCGACGAAGACCGTCCTTGTACACTTTAGCGCGCAGATATGGTTGACAAAAACTGTGGTATTGAGCATCTCTCAGAGTCTTCATTTTGAGAACACTACGCTATCTGTATCATCTTACTACTGGTTTGAGTTTCAGGGTGCGATGATGTAACGGTGCAAGCGCGAGTGCGGGTTCATGAAAAATGCGGGCCTATTGTCCGACTACGAGAGGGGCGTGAGCCGTAATATTATTGGCCATCATTGATGACAAGGCTCCCGAGTGCGTTGGGAGTGCCGTCTGCATTCTGGAGCGCGGTCGGCGCCTGGGAACCCTTGAGGCCGCTTACGAACCCTACAAGAAAGCATCAGCAACTCCACCAAGGCGCTAACCTGGGTCGTATGTACTCACCGAACGGACAGGCTGCGAGAATCCAAGGTGTTTCGTCGAAGAACGGTATGGCTTGCTTCATGAACGCCAGCACATCCGCAGACGTAGGCTGTGTACCGCCATTGAAGTCCTGTGGCGAGATGCGTATCAATACCAGTAGTCTGCATACAAATGTCATAGTGCCCAGTGACGAGATACGCACCTCTTCGGCGAACTCGGTAAGTAGTATTGGCAGTCCGAACGTGTCGTGGAAGGTGGTGAGGTATTGCACCATGTTACTGAACCCGACGTCGTACCAGTGGACCGCGACGTAGTCAAACTACATAGTGGCGAATATAGGAAGACTTGTGAGTTAACACGTGCCCGGATACCGAGAATTGTGCGGTACTTACGTTGCAGCCACCGCACGCCTGGATGAATGACTTCAACCACGGGATACCACTGTTCGCATTCGACACCGCCGGAGCAGCGGTCTTGTACCCGAGCGCCCTCTTGGGCTCGATGTGCTGCCGCCATAATGCAGCGGCGGTAAAGGGGTCGAGATTAGATTGACCCGCCTCGTTCGGTCTGGAACAACAGTCAAGTTCAGTTCATGTTGCAACATAATGCTCAAACGACTACTCACTCGTTGAAGCCGAGAATGATGGTGCCGAGCCCCGATGTGACCGCGCTATCGAACGCGGCGAGCCTGCTTGCGTCACCACCCCACAACAGCGGCCAGAAGTCAAAGCCAAGACGATCCGCGGCCGTGGGTTTGTCCACGCCATAGTCGTACAAGCTAGCACGGCCGTAGATGAGCTGCGTGCAACTGCATGATTTGGAATATATGATGGAGGTAGCAACATACCCGATGACGTGGGGCGTTTTGAGATTAGCGAGTGACGGGTCATTGCCTTCGGACCAAGAGAGGCATATCTTGGAGCCCGGTTGACCAAACGCGGGGTTCAATGCTCGTGCCCGAATCGTGTCGACCTGTGCGGGGAAGGCAAAGGCGGGCGCGGCTACGATAGCGCCAAACAGAACACTGAGGAGCGATTTGGAAAGCGTGGCCATCGTACGTAGGTCGAGTACGCCAACCGGACTGAGGGAGCACGAAGAGAGTGCTTATATAGGCTAGAGCTCCCATTAGTTTGTCGTGCTGCAGATCAGCTGAAGCTAGGTCAGAGGGATGTGCTGCGAGATTTGGTTAGATACGTGCTTACCAGGTGGTCACCAGGATGCGCTCAGTACTATCCAACACTGGTTCCGGCTATTACCACTCACGACGTGCCTGACCATCATGGGCCGCGGGCGGAAAATCTTCCTCTATCTTGACAGATGGCGGAAGTAGGGTGTCGTAATTACCCCCAAGTTTCTTCTGATGCACGGAGGGCTTCAATGTATAGCGACTGCGGGTGTTAAATGCACGGTCTCGCGCGGTGTGCTTGATAACGCTGGGTTGTCAAGTATGCTGTTCGCAAGACTGCCGAGCTTGAGGAGAGGGCCGAGGAGTTGTTGGACGGCCCATGATGCGTTCGCCTGAGAGCGTAACGAGATGCCTTTAGACCTAAGTTTCACAACGATACGTACTTGGAGTCAGAATAGAACAAAAAATAAACGCCTTAGCCGGGAGTCATCTCATCATACTGCGTCCGTTCGCGAATGGCATGGTGCCGTAAGAGTGGAGGGCCGAGAAGCGCGGACTGCCACGTTTGTCAAGAACTACAGGCTGGATACGGTGGTGTCAACGTGTGTGAAGCGCAGCCTACGAGGATCGACATACCGTGCCATGTGGGGATGTCCGTCAAGATCCGCGAGTGGGTGATAGTCTTCGCTCAGAGCCCCGAGAAGGGAAGTGGAGACAGTGGTCCAAGGTACTCGAGTCGCCCCCGCGCAGTCCCCGCCGTAGTTGTCCTGGGTTGAAGAGAAGGCGATAGCAGTTACAGCAGCGAATATGCAATCTACACGACGAAACAGAGCGGAATCAGTCATACTATGCAAGTCATGCAAGGTGAAATTGTAGCAATGTTACCCCGTTTAAAGCAGCCTCCTGCGCATTCGACATACGTATTCAGCAACTCTTGCCTTCCGAGGCCATACGCTATGACTCGAGGATCCCAATCCAGGCATGCGCCAGCTTCGGGCGGCGTAGCGGCCTACCGACCGCCTCCTTCCTGTCGGCACCAGGTGTTTGCAATACACTGCAGAGGCAAAGTTCGTAGTGGGAGCATTCGTGTATTTGACCATCGCGGAGTCGGGCGGAGGCTTGACAATCACCGCGCAGCGGGATTTGGTGTGGGGATATGGCTGAAGGCGGCGGGCGTCGAGGCAGGCCTCGTATAGGAGCACTAGCTATATATTCAGTAAAAACAAGAGGGTAGTGAGAGACACAACGCACCTCACCACCTTCGCCCGACAATCTTTACGCTCGAAAGCTCGAAAATTTGCAACATGTCTACCCCGCGTGTTTGGTTCAGTAAGTCTGTGTGAACGACTCGTATGCAGAGAAAGGGTCTCACAGGGACGTTCGCAGTCACTGGTTGCTCCTCCGGCCTCGGCCTGGACATGACCCGCGCCGTGCTGGACAAGGGTGACATCGCCGTCGCCACCCTCCGCAAGCCCGAGGTGCTCGCCGACCTCCAGGCGCAGTACCCCGCCGGCCGCCTCCTCGTCCTCAAGGTCGACGTGTCCGTCCACAGTGACATCATCGCCGCTTTCGAGAAGACCCGGGAGGTCTTCGGCCGCCTCGACGTCGTCGTCAGCAACGCGGGGTACGTCGTGCTCGGAGAGGTCGAGGGCACGCCCGGCGACGCCGCTCGGGCGTTGTTTGAGGTGAACTTCTGGGGCGCGACGCATGTGCTCCAGGAGGCGGTCAGGTTCCTCCGGGAGGAGAACGAGCCTGGTATAGGCGGGCGTATCATCCAGATCACGTCGGGGACGGGGCTGTTTGGTTTCCCTTCGTGCGGATTCTACAGCGCTAGCAAGCACGGTGAGTGTTTCTGAAGTTGGGCCTGCGGTGTTTGGGCTGATAGCTCGCTCAGCCATGGAAGGTCTCACGGAGACCCTTGCGGGGGAGCTCGATCCTGCCTGGAACATCAAGGTGAGTCGCAGCGAACTACACCCTCACTAACACAAACTCACCGCACACGGCAAGGTCACGTTGATCCCCCTCGGGACATTCCGGACGAACGCGATCACGACAAGCATCGTGCAGGTGCCTCCCCTCCCTGCCTACACAATCCCAGATCTCCCATCGGCCAGGAACCGCAAGGCCGTGCTAGCAGGTGGCACGGACAACCAGGACCCGTCGTTCCAAGTCAAAGGAGATACATACAAGGCCGCACTTGCGCTGTACCGTCTGAGCGAGCTGCCGTCTCCGCCGCTGCGTTTGATGCTCGGAAAGGAGTCTGCGGTAGGTGCGAGGGCCAAGGCGACGAGCTTGCTGGAGGACGCCGAGAAGTATGCGTTGTGGTCGGAGGGACTGGAGAGGGATGAGTAGTTTTAGACAGTAGTGAGTTAGTATCCGACGCCTATATGCGCATTGCGCAATGATGTATCTTGTCCCAATTCGACACAACAAGTCTATAGCACCATCGTTGATATCGCCAATCCCAAGATGCGCATATGATACAATCCGGAACCGGAGTCTGATGCTCTAGTACGAAGATCACTTCGTCTTGTCAGCCCATCTGGTACAACAGGATATCAGCATCCTCCGTGGTATTTGTTAGTGGAAACAATAAACTCACATATCCATGAATAACTTCCACAAGATCGAGAACATGAGACCCTGCAATCCATTCGCCAAGATCCTCGTCTTCAGCCCACGACCGAACAAGCCCTTCAGACCATCCGTCGCAATGACCGCCTCCGCGGCGGCGAAGTAGCCAATGCGCGTCTCGTTGACCTGGCGGTACGTCTTCACGACACGCAACGAGTTCGAGATCGTGTCCGAAACGACCGATGCGCAGAAGCCGATGAAAGCCTGACGAAGGAGCTTTGTGCCGAGGTTGGTGGGTGGCGGCAGGACCTCCTCGAGGAAGTTGTACGTGCCGAACCAGGGGTAGTGTCCGACGAACGTCGCGGCCGCCGTCGCGAATGCGCCGTACCAAAGAGTGCCGACGCCGTAGCGCTTAACCTAACCCAGTATGTCAGACAACACCCGATGAACGAACGCAAGACACTGCGTAAGCTCACTGACCCTGGCGCGAATGATAGCCATCCCGGCCCGGCCCTGCGTCTGCATCGTAGTCTTGACAGTGTCCACCGGTGTCAAGATCATACGGAACGCCGCAGCTGCGAGAGACGCGAAGACCGTCTGGATGAGCGCAGGGAGCTTCTTCAGGAACCCGTTCGACTGCAGGAGTGCGAGGATGCCCGCGTTCGCAGCGGTATCCCCGAAACGGGAAACGGGACCCTGTATGAGCGCGGCGGTAAGGCCTTGGTAGTAACGCGTCCAGCCGCCGTCTGCGTACAGCGTCTTGATGGCTTGGGTGGTGGTGGTGCCGTAGCGGTACTGGTAGTTCATGACAGTACGAAGGGGCATGAGGGTGAGCACTTGTAGGACCATCGCTGCCGCGCCGCTCAGTCCGCCGCCGAGCGCGCTCTTGAGGGCCTTGCCAAGGTCAAACTAGACACCACTCCATTAGCGTAGGTTCGAGCAGCAAGGTATCAATCGGCGGACATGACACACTGCGGGCGATCGCCCTGCGGTGGCATGAGTTACTGCGGGCGATCGTGCGGGGGCGCCGACCTCGCCCACCGTGCATGATGGCTATTGTACCACCCTAAACACCAAATGCTCACCTCGACATCGTCCGCCTCGATGAACCCCTTGATGAATAGTGCCAGGAGCACCGCGCCGAGGATGGTGAACGCTGCGTACCACCCTATGGTCCACCAGCTGCGCTTCTTCTCGGGCGGCGCGGAGGCCTCCAGCTCACCTGCATCGACCTGCGACTCACGACTGAGAAGAGGCTCTCGCTCGTCGGTGGGCACGCTTTCCGACATGCTGGAGATGGTGGAGGTTGAGTACAACGTGTGAACGCTGACCGAGCGACCCTTCGTCTCTCGACTCGGACGCTCGCGCCATGACTGCCTTATCTTATCTTATCTAATTTGCTTTGAGAGCGTTATCTCGTCTAATCTCTCGTTGTGTGGTTGGCCTTTCGACTCTTTCGGATTCCGACTCAACTTTGCCATCGACCTCAGCCTGACCTCCCGTATGCACTGCATATCGATGTAGTACTCTCGCAATGACTGAAGAGACATGTATCATCACGGCGAGAAGTATTCAGCATGCATCCCTCACAAGAGACCGCTTTCATTGTCACCGTAAGTACACACAGCCGAACTACAGTGTCCTGGCAACTACCGCCCCACTCAGGCTCAAGCAGATGGCTGCCGGAGCAGGCTGCTCACCAATCCCGTGGTCCCCCGGGAGGTATGATAATTGTATTCTAAATCCACCATGTGCCAGACCTTGCATTCGTCGAGTATCCAAGATGAGTTTTTGCCGTAAGTGCCGCACGCATGGCACCCTCCTCCCGCGACCTCCAATTCAACCTCGGCAGCGGGCCGTCCTCATCGGCCGCGATGAAATACCCTATTTCGGGTAGCACCAGTCTGATACGAAACGATATTAACAAAGACACAGAAATGGATGTATGGACCGCTACCTGACGGCCAATGTGTCCTCGTATATGACGACTCTCCACGGCGTTGCACAGGTCGTGGCGATGACCTTCGCATCCAGAGATCTTGCGTCAACTCCTAGAAATAGGCCTGCTTCCAACTCTTGCAATACCCAACTCGATCCTGTCCGGAAGAGGCACCACTATTGTACGGTCGCCTAAGATTCAACCTTGCCTCGACGTTCCAATATCCCCGAGGCCAATAACGTACCCTTTGCACCTTCTTCCGCGATTCCTGTGCCCCTCGCCCCACCGCTCGTGTCGGTTGGGAGGTACAGTGCTTTCTGACTCTCTGCATTCTTCAAGGTATAAATTTCGCCCTCATGAGGACCGGGGTAAGGGTGTGCCTGTTCCTGCGTCGGGGTCGATATGATGGGATGGAATCGCTATCGCTGTCCAGGAAAGAGCCAGTGGTTCGTGCAGATGCCACAGAAAAAGGATATGGATATTACTGAAGCTCCGAAACAGGTTCATATAGTACTCGTTGGGCCCCTCGACGTTCCAATCCACGCCGTTGCTTCTATGCTTCCATTCCACCCTCGAAGTGTCGCATAGCACTTTGTGCGTCCACACCTTGCTCAATGATATTAGGAAGGTGAATCGAACCGTGCCCTCGAGCGATCAAATATAGTGCTTTCCGCTAGGCTTACAATACTAGTGCAGCGATAGAGCTTCTTGTACGCGCGGAGCCGACGTCTGGGAGTTTTCGACGGTGCGCTCAAGGTCATTCTCCACAACGTTTTCACCTGACCTCGCTGTTCATTGTAGCCTACACTATCAACATACGTAGCGGAGGTAACATGCAAAGTCCCAGTGGTATGCGATGGCAAGTCCTTCAAACCGAAACAGGTAAGAAACCCAACAGCAATGAAAACTGATGATCGATGAAGTGTCCGTTGGCAGCCGACAGATACCCTCGCCTTTCTCTAAGTGTCGGCACACCTCATTCACGTTCACGCTATGAGACATCGAGCATCAGCACTAGTCGAGAATGATTAGCGTGTCGTTCAAGCTCACCTTTCTCTAGCCGCCACTGCTGTGCCTCGCCGCCCTCCCGTAGGTCACCCAGCTTCACGCTGGCGCCGCTGCTGCCAACCTGCACGCACAACGGCGCGCCGAAGACAACGAGTCTGAAACAAACGACTTCGTAAGCTCGAGGTTTTCTTTCCACTAGGCGCATGCGAACATACCTGACTGTGGATGGGTCGCGTGCAGGGTGCAAGTCCCATGTCGTCACCTCGCGCGTTGCCACAACGGAGGCGTTGGGGCGCGGCGTGCCTTCGACGCTTAGGAACAAGCCTGTCGCAACGCTGCGGAAGGTCCAGCCGCCGCTACCTGACTCGGCACGCTCTGCCACCCACTGTCGTACACGACAAAATACGGTGCGTTAGTTCCGAGTTAGACAGAGAACAAGAAAACTTTCACCTTCTGGTTGTCGCTGGCGTCCCAGGCGGTGCTCCTGATGGAGGACCAATCTTTCATGGACAGGTCGAGGACGGTGCGCGTCTTTGCCTGTGTGAGCCGGTATGTGTGGCCGGACTCGAGCGTCTCAGTCTGCTGTGCGCGTGTGTTCGAGTACATGGTGGTTGAGTGGAGGTTCGTGCTGAACGGGTGCTGATCTTGGTGTCTTGGTGGTGGCGTCGGTATTGATGCTACGAGTCTCTGGGTGTGGGTCTCTCGTGTGGCTGTGACGAACGACGGAGGCGACGAGGAGCTTGCGGTGATGCTGGATGCCGGTAGAGGACTGTTGCAATCCAGGCGCGCCTTTATATCCCTCGAGCCCCTCTCGCTCGTTCCGAATACACCAATACTCTTGCGCGTGAAGCATGACACTTCATCTGGTCATGGCCCTCGCCCTTCGCGATCGCTCAGGCTGGACTCGCGCGTCCCAGCTGACATCACCCCCACCCATCCACGTCTTCGCACCTTCGTACCCCCGTACCCAGCACCGCCCCGATCCACCGTCTACCCACCCGCGCGCACGCTACGCCAGCCGTGCTCAGGCCCAGACCGCCCCCTCGCCATTTCGGTGCTCGTACGTACAACTCAATCCTCCGATCGCCCCTCCAGACCGGGGTGCCCCGTTACTGAATGCGGGCAGCGGCGAGCGAAGGCGTCGCAAAATGACAACTCCGTACTCATACTCTCATGTCCGTGGTATCTCGACCCCTCTGTCTGTCGTGAGCGTTACGCTTGTCCACTCGTACAGGCTTCTCGGCTTCCGGCCTTCTAGCCTCGCAAGCATATCCACCACGTCGAGATGCACAATCTGCTGCGAAGCCAATGGCACGTCGCCAGCAGCTCCCCAGGCGCGCTGGCTATCGGAATTCAGAGGGCCTGCGCCCACTCGCACCGGGGCGGCGACGGCGGGTGCAACTCTGAATGACTGCAACGCGCTTTCCGGAACGAAACTGGGGGCCCAGACGCGCCCGATAACGCCTCCCGGGACGGCAAAGCGACAGGGCGAATTGGGGGTGCGCTGCGCGCGGGGTTGGGTTGCGCAAAGAAGGGCCACGGGCGCGACAGCGGCGGAGGTGGTAGTAGCCTTGCTGCTCTTCAGGCCCAACTTTTCCGCTCAACCGGGCAGGCAGGCCCCCACGGGGACGCGCACTTACGGCAAGAGCTGCCGGGTGTGCTTGCGTCCACGCGACGCACGCCCCCGGATGTGCGGGCGCGCAGCTCCGCGAAGCATCGCGCAGAGCAAAGCAGAGATGAGATGCGCGTGCGGCGAGATGCGATGAGATGCCGCGTGCGCTCTGTGCGCTCAAGGCTCTCGCGCACCCTCGCTTCGCCGACATCTTCCGCTCCTCGATCATCGAGCCTGAGAAGGGGCAGGCATGTCAGTGCTGGCGCCAGGGTGGGCGAAAGGACGGGAACCCACCAACACGCGGGGCCCACATGCCTCGTACGCGTACGCGATGGGATTTAGCATCACGTACAGACCCCCGGGGCGCCCGCCATAATTCCCTCTTTGCCATCCGAGCGTTCAGAGTTCAGAGCGTAAGGTTGCCGCGGCCGCTTCGCGCGCTGTGACGGGAACCACGTTCGTCCGCGCGGCTTCTGCAACGCGAAACTCGACCTCTAGAATGCGCGCGCGTGCGCAGCGTCACGGTTGTCTGCCAAGGCACGCTCGATCCTCTTGTGCGCGTGCGTGTGACGCCGCGATGCTAGTGTTCGCCGCAAGGCGCCCCGAGGTGCCTTGCGATTGGACATGGGGCCTTATCATGGCGGGGTCGTGCATCACGAGAAGAGCAAGCTCCGTCTGCACGCCAAGCACGGTGCGCCCGTTCGCTGGCCAAACTTGAGGACGCGATGTCATCTTCGCCGCGGTGCCTTTGACGGCACCGACCTCCGTGCCACGGCGCGGTGGGTGTGGTCTGGGCCTCTGGCGGCGACGACGAAGGCGAAGACACGGACATTCAGGCGAAGTCGAAGGCGGGATGCAGTGAGTACGTAGGTGTTGCGTGTATGACGACGCGAGAAGGCAGAGGCCTGGAGCTCCAAGCCGCGACGTGCAATGTACACATTCTTGAGCAGCCGGCGCCTGTGTCTTCAACGTCCAATTGGACAGCAGTCAGTCTGAGCGTGTCGATTTCGAAACGCCACAGAAGCATACCACCGGCGGTTCGGGTGCAGTTCATGTTGTGGAGAAAAAACACTGGTCAATCCCGGTATTGACCCCGCAGGCGACAAAGACCGAACTCACCAACGTACGATGCGCTGCGATCGCATATACCACACAGTCCGGCGGCCGTCGTGGGTGATCGTCCTCACACAGTTAAGCAGCTGATGCTTATACACTGCTGCATGACCGCGCGCGTTGCGTCGACATCGGACCGGCGTCTTGCCCATGATCGCTCCTCGAGCTCAGCAGACGCGAAGTGTATTCGGCAGACCCGGGTGGGAGCCGTCGCGGTACCAGTACGCGAGATCTGGGGGAGTCTTTGCTGCGTCCGACATTTAGGCTTTCGTTCCGTTTTGACTTTTTGAGCTTCAGAAGGCGTGCTGGTGATTTGCGTGATCAGATGGGTGACACAGTGGGAGGGCATGACTGCCACATACCGAAGAGTCGCCGGCGGGTTACATTGACCTATGAGGTAGCCTCAGCGAAATTGAGGTGTTGAGCTTTCTGTGGTAGGTCAGCGGGTCTCATATATTCGCAAAAGATGCAAGGTTAGACCAGAGTCAAGGGCCTCTGCCTCTGTTTGGCTGGGCAACTCCTGCGGCAAGCACGACAGTTGATGTTGGCGGGTACATGTGTTTACGCTACCTTTACGGTCACCAGGTGGGTGTTGTGGGGCGCAGTCTAGACGTCTTGGTCGACGCCGTGTCATTCTCAGATGCCTGGATGGGACTCGTGTATGTACCGACGTGCAGCTACTTGCTGATTCCAAACTCACCTGCTGAGTAACGAACCGTTTATAGTTGCTGCATTCACGCACCACGATACTCGTCTTGAGCTATATGGTATAGGACAAAGCGGCGAGCGCGAAGCAGTGTGAAGTATTGAGGTACAACCTGAACATGGTAATTCAATTCATTTGTGACCATCGCGGGATGCGGTTGAAGTACCGAGATCATCGCTCACCAATCAGCGCGCACACACACTCCCTCGACATGTCTCCCCTCATTCGGTGTCGGGCCGATTGGACAGGAATTTTGTGCATCCGCACCCCGTATCCTGCTGATCATCGTGCAGAAGGCCGATTGGGCTCGAAACAACCACACGCAGATCCTGGTGCACGATACACGTTTTGACGTGCATACGAGATAGATCCGATATCGAGACGTATGTCCGGGGGCGTCGGGACGACGTAGCTATACTCCACAAATATCCAGAATGTGAGTGGAAGATCTCACAGCGAGTACACTGTCATTGGTATGATACAGGGCTTGTGTTACACGATCCATTGCGCGTGTGGGTATGA
Source organism: Trametes pubescens (assembly GCA_001895945.1). Lineage (NCBI taxonomy): Eukaryota > Fungi > Basidiomycota > Agaricomycetes > Polyporales > Polyporaceae > Trametes > Trametes pubescens. The sequence goes on along the minus strand of MNAD01000557.1, from coordinate 3,913 downwards.
TTTTCAGAGTCGTTCACGCAGCTGCGTGAACGTGAGTATATGCGGTCTACATAACAGAGAGACTGCTGCTTACCCTCCTCGAACTTCCAAGTCTGGTTAGCACCACCCTCCCACTTCTTCCAGAGCGTCACAGGGGTGCCAGGGTTGGAGTTGCCGTGATCGCTGAGATCAAGGCAGTACTGCGTACCTTTCAGGAAGATTCTGTGGTCATAGTTAGCTCTATCACGATATGCCAGAGGGGAGCGGGCAAACCTGAAGACGGAAGGGTCGCTGTGGTCGGGCTTGATCTCCCAGTGCTGTCCCTGCGAGGATGCAGTGACGGGCGCAGAGTTCGTCGGTTCGCCGTCGACGCCGATGTACAGACCCGTCGCGGCGTTCTTGAGCTGAAGACCATCGTTGCTCTGCTCGAGCGTCCACTGTATGACAGGTCAGACAGCTGCAGACGCGATGAAAGGATAGATATCAACCTTCTGGTTCGCACCGCCGTTCCACTGGTACCCGGTGATGGGCGAGTGGTCCTGTCCTCCGGAGAGATCAAGGACTGTGCCACCCTTGGCGTTGATGATCTGGTAGGTCTTTCCGGCTTCGAAGGACATGATGTGGAGAGGTTGTTGGGAAATTGAGGGCGTAGTAGTAGTGAGTCGGAGTCGTTTGTTGAGTTCAGGCAGCATAGCGAGAGCCTTATAAGGGATCGATGGCGGTGGGGGCCTGATTGACATCATCTGCGTCGAGGCGATCGAAGGTGGTGACGCGAGCGTCGATGAGGTCGTTGAGGACGTTGATGAGGTCACTTGCGATGTAAGCGCCCCGCGTGAATGAACTCGCTACTGAAGTTGCCACTTCGACTTCTGGGCGTGGTGCTGCGTGGTGGTATATTCTTGGCGAAGCTGAAACTTCCGTTGCGCACCTCCGTTAACTCGCACCACAATCCATCGGACATCCCTGATCTTGCGCGGATACACGAGGGCAAACGGCGTTGCAGTTGCGCTTGTGACTATGTGCATGAACTGCCGGCAAACGCGTCATATGCGAACAAGACTATATTGGAAATTATGGATGTGAATGCTGAGGTGGAGGTTAGCACATCAGACGCGTCGAGCAAGCCGAGAAGACACAGCTCACCTCTGTACTGCGTGCATTGAGTTCTAGGTCCTTATATGCACCCTGATATTCGCATCTGAAGTCTACCAGTTCACGGGATCTGAACATACGATCTTCAGAGCATCATGAAGGTAGATGCTGGCGGATTCAGCAATCCAGGATAGGGCCAGTGAGCGACATGAGTGTTCGGGAAGAGTTGCGGCGGGCGCTAAAAGCGGCCTAGGCACGAGCGTCTCAAAATCCCACCTTCTGGCCGTGGCCTGCCACATACAAATATTGAAATGGTCACTGGTCAGTGTGGATTTCTTCAAGAGGTTTCTTGCGTGCAGTACACCGTGCTCAAGCGCAGGGTTGATATGTGTATGATTTCCACGTTCATCATGATCATTTCTACCAGGCGAGGTCGGGTGCGTAACTCGTTCAACGTTGAACTACTAGTAGTAGGCTCCTAGGACCTAACTACCGCCTAATCAAGCTCAATATCCTCAGACCAGACCGCATACTCCTCCATCTCCTCCGAGAAGCTAGACATCTTGGCCCGCGACGCAGCCAACGAATCCTTGCCTAGAACCAGACGGAACGGCGGAGACTCCATCTCGCTGAGACGGTAGAACGCGCGCGCCGCTTTGACGGGGTCGCCTCTGATCTCGAAGTTCGGGTCCTTTTCGCCCTTCAACGACGCTAGCATAGACTTGCGTGCTTGGGCGGAGGCCAGCTCGGGCTTGGTGTACGCGGGGAGCGGGTCGACTTTCACCATGTTTGGCACGCCTTGGGTCAAGAACGCGCCCAGAGGGATGTCGGTCACCTACCGCAATTGTTCGGTCAGTCACAGGGAAACTCTGTACCTCGCTCTCCGACTGACCTTGATGTTCCACTCGGGGTCGAGCTCCTTAGCCAAGACCTCCGTTATTCCCTCTATGGCTGCCGAAATTGTCAGTGCACATTCACGCGGCCGCGTCTTAGCGATGCTCACCGAACTTGGTCGCGTTGTAGAAGCCACACGCAGGGAAGCCGACGATACCCATGACGGATGAGATCTGGATGATGCGCCCGCCCTTCCCCGGCGCGTTCACCTCCCGGAAGAACTTGACCGCCTCCTGCATGACGTGCACCGACCCCCAGAAGTTCACCTCGAACAGGGCACGCGCGACGTCGTCGGGCGTACTCTCGACCTCGCCAAGCAAGGCATAGCCGGCGTTGCTGACGACGACGTCGAGGCGGCCGAAGACCTCCCTGGTCTTCTCGAAAGCGGCGATGATGTCGCTGTGGACGGACACATCCACCTTGAGAACGAGGAGGCGGTCGGCGGGGTATTGAGCCTGGAGGTCGGCAAGGACCTCGGGCTTGCGGAGCGTGGCGACGGCGATGTCGCCTTTGCTAAGGACCTGGCGGAAGAGCTCGAGGCCCAGGCCAGACGAGCAGCCAGTAACTGCATAAGCTATTGTGAGTTTCGCGTCCACCACACTGACCCTGACGCGGCTTACTGAACCAAACTCGCGGTGAAGACATTCCAATGGTTGTTAAAGATGTGAGAGGGTGACGATATTGCAGAGGGGTGTGTTGTTCGTCCTGTTCTGTTCGTCCAGCTACTTATATTATGCGCACTCGCTCAGGCCATCGCTTATTGTGTTCTGCGGGAATGCATGAACACTGAAGCTTACCAAGAAGTCCAAGTGAATTTGCATTGGTGCACACCGGCACGCCGATTGCTCAGCCTCCTTCCAGCCATACTCCCGGAGACGACAGCGACGTTGTATCCATATCCGACCACCCCTCATTATCAAATGTGTGCGCTCATTCATCGGCATCAACAAATTGCACAGCTCGGCCCACCTCACCAATCAATATGGTGCTTATTTCTGATGCCCGCAGGAGGCAAGAGCTGAGTTGCCGGATACCTCCACCCTCCAAGAAAGGTCGACTCCGTACCGACTATGGACGAACAGACTCTGTATACGGGCTGCATAAACACATCCTCGTTTAGACGAGTTGTGGGTCGCTACACTACGACTACCACTGTGGGCGCCCCGAGTCTCTTCCTGGAGCACGCATCCCGTACGTCTGGCATCGCGCCGACACAAGCAAGCCGTAGTTCACCGCCGGTATCGGAGAGGACAGCACCAACGCTGGCGTCCGCGCTCCCACTGGTGAGTACGACCTCAGGGGCTCAACCTCCGGGACCGGCATATTGCACACTTGATGCTGACTCCCTCTTACAGATAGACCTCGGGCTTCGCCCGAAGGTACGTCAGGCTCCTTGGACTCGGAGAGGGAAGCACGCGCTGAAAGCTGCGACTATTGGTGACTTTGGGCTCCCGCATCTTGCAACATATGTCGATACTTGTTTTAGATCTAGATAAGCCTTGATAATGTCTTTTCCAAAGACTTCACCGTGTGTTTCGAAAGACCTGGAATAGGCGGGCCCCTGAAGTTTGAACAAGCGCCCGAAGGGTTGCACGGCAAAATCGAATGTGTCTCCGATGGGCTTCCATATCCGTTATACGATCAAATACCGCTGTAACATGTGCAGTTCTGTGTCAAATTCACAGTACGAATATTTGTGGCCCCCAAAACTTCGAAGACAATGTTGTGGAGGCACGTGACCAACGCCCGCGTAGCAAATTTATGTTTTCCCGATTCGGAAGAGCGGCGAAGGTGGCAAAAAGTTTGCCTTATTTCCTATAGCCCACCGCGAGGGTCGAACTCGCAGCCTTCAGATAACCAATACAACCAGTTATAAGAGTCTGACGCTCTATCCGATTGAGCTAGGCGGGCGGCGACAATGACGATGTTCTGCCAAAACTATGGTGCC
>MNAD01000556.1:0-31852 GCA_001895945.1 Trametes pubescens | reverse complement strand
CGCGCACAGGTGTTCTTCCCTTCGTGCTGGGACGGTGTGAACCTCGACTCGGCCGACCACAAGTCGCACATGGCGTACCCGATCCAGAACTACAACTCGGGTGACTGCCCGGCCTCGCACCCGGTCCATCTCGTCTCGCTGTTCTACGAGATGCTCGTTTCAGTCGACCAGTTCCCGTACACCGGCGCCGGCACGTGGGTCTTGGCTAACGGTGACACGACCGCGGCGACTTCCAGAACGGCTGGGATGTAGACCTGCTGCAGACGGCGATCGACACCTGCACGGGTGCCAACGGCAACGTCATGGACTGCCCCGCGCTCGCGGCCGTGTTCGACCAGGATGCGGCGGACGCATGCGTGCTGGAGACGAGCATCGTCGACGAGAACATCGGTCTGTCTGCGCCCATCGCTGCTCTCCCCGGTTGCAACCAGATCGGCAACAGCGGTACGTCGGTCTGCACGAACCTCGTCACCCCGCAGCTCGTGCCCGCGCAGGAGCCCCTCCTGAGCGGGTGGCCCAGTCTCGGCTGCATTGCCGAGGGCACGAGCGGTCGCGCGCTGCCCGCGCTCACGATCAAGGACCCGGCCATGACGAAGGCGATGTGTGCGACCTACTGCGGCAACAACGGCTACAAGCTCGCGGTATTGAGTTCAGCGACGAGTGCTACTGCGACAACTCGGTCAAGAACGGCGCGTCGATGAGCTTCCTGACTTGGAGCGAGTGCAACAACCACTGCGTTGGCAACAGTGAGTAGTAGCAAACATTACACATGAGTAGGCGCTGATATTCCTCGCCCTCAGCAAACGAGATCTGCGGAGGAGCTGCAAAGCTGTCGCTTCTGAGCACCGGCGTCGCCGGTGCATCTTCCCCCTCTTCCCCCTCGTCTGTACCCTCTGCCGCACTTAAGCCAGTGACATCGGCTAACACCGTCTCGGCCTCCGTTGTTCACACCTCAGCCACCGTCACCCCGTCTGCTCCCTCCGCCGTCACCACTAGCTCCCACCCCGCCTCTTCCGCGGTGCTCGCCGCACCCCCGGCCACAGAGAGCATCCCGACGGGCTGGACGAGCGCCGGTTGCGTATCTGACAGCGGCGCACGCGCGCTCACCGGATACTCGTTCGCAAGCGATTCGATGAGCCTCACCACGTGTGTCTCGACGTGTGCGTCCAAGGGCTTCTCCATGGCCGGTGTTGAGTACGGCCGCGAGTGCTACTGTGAGTGCCCACTTAAATCGTGTGCCCCCGTCGTCTGACCCATTACCTGCAGGCGGCAACTCTCTCCAGAACGGCAATGGCAACGCTCTCGCGGCATCCTCTTGCAACGTTCCCTGCGCCGCCAAGACCGGCAGCACTTGCGGCGGCTCCTGGGCGCTGAGCCTCTTCAAGCACAACAGCGTAGCTGTCGCCAACCCTGTCCCTGCTTCATCCACTGCCACCACCCAGGCTGCCAAGCCCACCGTCTCCGCCTCCGCCCCGTCGAACTCGACCAACGTCTCCGGCCTGCCCTCGGGCTGGTCCGCCGTCGGCTGCGCGTCGGACGTCCCCGGACGTACCCTCAACGTCGATGCGTACACGAGCCAGCAGATGACGATCGGCGGGTGCATCGCGCACTGCGCGCAGCTCGGGCACACCATGGCCGGGCTCGAGTACGCGCGCGAGTGCTACTGCGGCAGCTCGTTCGTGAACGGCGGCGGCGCCGCGCTCGCGGACGCGCAGTGCAACATGCCCTGCGCGGGCGACAGCTCGAAGGTCTGCGGCGGCGCGATGGCGCTCTCCGTGTTCAAGAAGACCACCGCGGGCTCCGCGCGCAGGCACAAGGCGCGCCACTTCGGCCGCGGGCACGAGCACTCGGACATGTTCTGAGCGCGCTCTCCTTTCCCAGGCGGATCGTCGTTGACGGCGGCCCGCTCCCCCTACCTCCCTCACGCGCGGGGAGCGAGCCTCCCGCCGCGCATTCCCTTCGCTCTCCTCCTCTGCTTTCGGGTCCTCGGGTTATATTGTTATCATTCTCATGTTCATGTTTTCACATCTCGTCTCGGTTCCCCCACATCTCTGTCTCCGGTACCCCCAGACCCCAAGCGGGTTGGCTCTCTTCCGCCCCAGGACTGGGCGGGTGGTCGCGAGAGCGCGACGACGACGCACGACTTTACTGGCTAAACCGGCTCCTCTACGTCTATCGCTCTTCGGCCGTGGCTTGCATGTTACCCTCGCTCGCATGGATGCGCGACGCTTTATAGTTCAGTTATACCTACGGTGACCTCTCGACGTGGTCTATGTTACATCGTGAAATACATGGTCTTTGTTGACATAACATGGCTTGGAGAGAACGTTAAACTCGTACGCGTTGAAAACGGTGATATGTCTTATGAACTTGCGACTGCTCGAGTCCGTATGTGCATGATTCGGGCGTCGTATGTTCATATTGCAAGGATATGCATTTCAAATCTCCGTCCGTGTTTGAAGCACACACAGGATGTGTTCAATGCGCGACTGTGAAGATTCGGCTCACAAACGAAGTGCAACAGCCCGGAGATACAAGCACGCAATTTTGTTCGGTACAGAGGCGTACCTATCGCAATAGTGTCGTTCAGAGCAAAGTTGATACAGGACCAGCCCGAGCACGCGTATCACAGACGTGATACGCACAACGCCCTCGCCGCGCTACGCCGTACCATGCACCGAAGCAACAAGCTGATATACAACATCCCGAGGTATCCCGCAGGGAAGAGTACAGCGGTTCGCCATAAGTCGCATGAGATTGCAGGGAGATGGAGGAGAGCAAGGGACATGACTATAGGTGGAACCATACAACGAGCGACCGCATAGGACGGGAGAAGGCACCCAGGAGAAGTTTTTACGCAGCGGTGACGGTCCTGCAAAGTCGTTCGTCAGTCTCTTGCACACGCGAGAGCTATGGTGTGCATACTTCTTGTGTGACGCCTTGACAGCGGCAGCCTTCTCCTTCTTCTCGGAGATGCGCTTGGTGATGAGCACATCGTACTCCGCCTTCTGCTCCTTCTGGCGGTCGATCCGGCGGCGCTTGAGGGAGCGCAAGTGACGGCGGCGCTGGAGACGAAGGGGAGTGACCAGACGCTGGATTTTGGGACTGATGGAATATGTTCAGCATCTGCCTAACTAGGATCAGTGTATCAAGAGATACGTACGCCTTGGTGTAGGGCTTCGCGTTCTCCTTCTTCTGGCTCGTGACTTCTCTCCGCACAACGTACTTGCGGACATCGTCCTCCTTGGACAGGTTGAAGAACTTGCGGATCTTAGTCGCACGCTTGGGGCCAAGACGCTTGGGGAGGACGTTGTCGGTCAGGCCGGGGATGTCGCTCTCGCCCTGCTTGACGATAACGAGGGAGAGGACGGCGATGTCGGGGCCGACGATGCAGCCACGGACCGACTTGCGCTTGCGCTCACCGGTGCGGCGGGCGCGGTAGCACGAGTGGCCGTCGGCAAGGAGGAGACGGACACGGTGGGGGAGAAGGACACCCTGCTTCATGGGGAAACCCTGCTTGTCGTTGCCGCCAGTGATACGGAAGACGTAGCCCTTCCACTCATCGCCGAGAGAGTCGCCAGGAACCTCCTGCGCGATGCGCTTCTCGTAGAAGACACGGCTGAATAATTAGATGTCTCGGTGAGTTGGGAGTACGCGCAGAGTATTGCAGCGTTACGCACTATTTCTTCTCGTCATCGTAGTCAATGGTCTTTTGTTCCCCGGTTGCGGGGTCTATCGCGGCAGCCCATGTCAGAATCCTCCCCGTAATCCCTGTTCGGATAACCCAAACTCACTGGCGATGTTCAGCTTCATGCTGCAGCAAAAATAACAAGGTCAATCGTCAGCGATGAGAATAACGGGCAGAGACATACATTGCGGCGTGGTGGGCGGTATCTCGGCGGCGGCGAGGGCGGCGACGACGAGATAGTCTTGAGCTCGGGTCGATTGGCTTGAGGCGTGTGCACAAACACGGACAACGCCAGTGGCGGGTGGCGCACCAAGGTTTGCAACTGTATAGTTCCATCAGCCACCCATTCTCTGAGCACGTGGCACGTGCGCCCCAGCAATTTCGAAGACACCCACTGCGCCCAACGGCACGCACGACGACGACAACCCCTCAAGACTCCCCCGCCGCCTAAAAACTTGTGAGCTTGCCTCGTCGTGCTGTTCCTCCGCGCGATTGCTGAATTTGGCCGGCAGAGTCAAGATGGGTCGCATGCACGCTCCCGGCAAGGGCATTTCGTCCTCTGCCCTTCCCTACCGCCGCGCCCCCCCGTCTTGGTTGAAGACCACCCCCGACGACGTCGTCGAGCACATCTACAAGCTCGCGCGCAAGGGCCTCACCCCCTCCCAGATCGGTGTCACCCTCCGCGACTCGCACGGTATCCCCCAAGTCCGCTTCGTGACGGGAAACAAGATCCTCCGTATCCTCAAGTCTGGCGGTAAGTCCCGTATATCCTGATGCCCAAGCCTGCTGTGAGGGAGTTGTGCGAACGCCGGCTCATCACAAGCATGGACAGGCCTTGCCCCCCAGATCCCCGAGGATCTGTGGCACCTCGTCAAAAAGGCGGTCGCCGTGCGCAAGCACCTCGAGGTCAACCGCAAGGACAAGGACTCGAAGTTCCGCCTCATTCTCATCGAGTCGCGTATCCACCGTCTCGCGCGCTACTACAAGACGAAGCAGCAGATCCCCCCAACCTTCAAGTACGACTCTGCGACCGCTTCCACCCTCATCGCATGAGCGGTTGTATTCTGAAGACGGGTTAGGCGGATGGGGACGGGTATCCCTGGCCAGAGGGCCACGGGAGCGACGGGCGGGCTGTCGACACCATATGTTATCGCTTGTACGCTTTCCACATGACACACCCAATGCAGCACCTAGGGCTATGCACCACCGCTGCGCTCGCGACCTGCCATCCATATGCTTGTACATCATATATAGCAACACATTCGCTCGTGATCAGGTCCACAAAGACGTCAAATTGACTCTGCTGTTGAAAGGGTACGATAGGCCATGTTCCGTGCATACAGCCAGTGTTTGTACTCAGCGGTGACGAGGTCATCAGTCTTGAGCTTGAGTTCTGAACAGATGTTGTCTATCAGGGTGTACTACACACCATGTCGCTTGAGATCCATACATGCAGAGACAGTTGCTGCGAACATGTTATCGGCTTCCACTGATACATATATTCTCCTAGTCCGCAGTAGCAGAATGACACCATCGCACAACACAAATGGGACTAAATAGACAACGTGTACTCGTACTCCGTACTGACGCTCTGTGAAATCCAAAGCACTATAGAAGAAAGCATGAGGGCGACATTCTGGGAAACGTTGGCGTAGCCATAGTAGGTATACTGCTCCGGGTAGTGATTCAGGATATACTTGAGCACCAGGATGCACTGCAAGACATATCGTGTATTAGCTTCAGCGCAGCCTTCGCGTATACCACCGCAGGTCGTGCGGGATATACCAATAGGGATAGAGACGTACCACACTGCCCGCAAGTCCGCCAGCCATGAACGCGAAACCGATGAACAGGAACAGGCGAGCGCGCCAGACCGCGCGGGAGTCGCCAAAGTCCTCGTTCCCCTGCACGCGGTCCTTGTCGATGAGGTTGATGACGAGCATGCCCAGGAGGGAGCAGATTCCGGGTAGCCAGTCGAGGAAGGCGACATGGACCGGGACTGGCCGCTCCGGTTCGTCGTAGGGCGAGTGTGCATGCGCGGAGAGGATCGCGGCGTCGAGGAACGTCCAGTTCGCGAGCGCGAACTAGAGCACAAGATGCATGAGCTTGCTTGCTTGAGACGTGCAGCATGTAAAGAAACGTACAAGACCACCCGCGAGGTAGATACCGACTGTGCGCCTGTGCTTGCCGAGGCTGATGTTGGGGAAGGGGTTGAGGCACACCCGACGAGGGTCGTAGTTGTGACGGGGAACGGCCATGATTGTCAGAGTAGATTAGACCTCGGTAGGATGCTCGAGTGGAGGGGTACAAAGGAGCGTGAAGGGCGAGCGGTGGTGGCTGCTGGACAACGCTGAGACGCTGTACGCAGCACTGCGCGCGTCCGGCAACGATGTGCTCATCGCGGTGCTGTACAAGCGCCCACGGGCTTCTCTGCTTCTCGCGCATAATTTCAGCTCGCCTTCTACGTTCATGGACATCCTTGCCCTGCAGGACGATATATTTCACAGACCCGTATGGAAAGGCGGATATCGTATGAGCACTCTCAGCAATTCTATACGGCGTCCGTTGCAGTGTTGTCTCGCAACTAGACAGTGCTGATTTTGTACTCCTAACTCGTGCAATCTCTGCTTGACTACAGACCCTCCCTTTGACGTTGCTTCGGATGAATAAAAGGTGAACTTGAGTGCGACTGACATCAGCATGAGTTACAGGCACGCTCTGCGATGCATGCATGGCGGTCTCATCGTTCTACCATCCAGGGCGCCACGTGGGAGATCTGGTCAAAATCGCCTCAAGTTCAAGCGTCGCTCTTCCTTCGAACCCCCATCCTCAACGCCTCCTAAGAGACAGCGACATCGACAACAGAAACATGGCTAAGAAGACAGATGCCGACGTTCTCAAAAGCCCGGAACTCGCAGAGGGGTTTACCGCATACCTCGTTCGTCTGGATCTGGAGGGTTTGTCATAAGTCATCTTCAATCGCATCGAGTCCCGAGCTGAAGAAACAGCACAGATCGCAGGTACCGCGATGCGGAATGCAAGCTCGCTATAGTGCAGGCTGAAGGCTTCGCTCGCGAGAACAAGTTCAAGCAGGCAGGCTCGAAGTTCGCCGAAGCCATGTCGCACCTCGTTGGATCGCAGATTATGGTGCCACTCGATCCCGCCAACGGTGGGGGTGTCAAGTGCCCAGTGTACATGAACTTCACCATGGACGAGTGCTTGACTGCGATGACCTGCTGCAACGGGGCGGCTGTGAACCTGTTCGAATCCGACGAATTGGTCAAGGTCAGTATGCACTGCGATACCAATGTTCTCTTCTCTGAACCTTTGTTCCACACAGGCTCTCGACTGGAGCTTGGAAGTTGATGTACTGCACAAGAACATCCGGTTCATGAACAAGGCGCTTTTCGGTATGTCTTATCATCGGTGACTATCGTATGTAATCCGGCTAAATGTGCCCCTAGACTGGGATATCTACACCCCTTCTCCTCCGAGCCTCGAGTTTCAGCGGCAGCGCCTGCTCGGGCTCGTCACCGCCTCCGACGTCCTGCTCAAGCTCGGGAACACCGGCGCAGCGGCATACTGCCGCAACGTCGGGAACGACCTCGTCCGGAGCCTACCTTCGCGCGTGGACGAGTATTCTCTCAGGCGCGAGATCCTTCCCGTCGCCTCCACTAAGGCGGTCATGGAGTATCGTCACCCCGACCCGTCCATCTACCGCTCGCTCGAGATCATCAACCCCGACCTGCAGGTGCGCGGGTCGTGGCAGCGGCTCAAGTGGGCAGACTCGTCGAAGGTCACGTCGCGCATGGCCCACGCCTGCTTCATCTACAAGAGTAGATGTTACATGCATACATTTCTGGATCATGTGCTGACGCCCCCTTTCAGGTCACTTGTACGTGTGTGGCGGCCAGCGCAGCGGCACCCTAGAGGTCTACAGCGATATCTGGTGTCTCGACCTCGTAGGGATGAGGGGCTGGAGACAGCTCCCGTCGTACAAGCAGCCGTTCCTCAACTGTCAGATGGCTGTGCACGACGGGAAAGCGTACCTGTTCCGTGGCCACGCGATGGTGGACTACCTGGACCTCGAACGAGAGCGTTGGGGCCGCATCCAGACGAACTTCGTCAGCGCGAAGGGGAAAAAGTTGGCGTGGCCGTACACCGAAAGTCTCACCGACTACGTCGCGCACGTCTTCGAGGGCAAGATCTACGTCTTCGGGGGCAAGTACCAGCGCCCGCTTGGATGCAACTACTTCGCCGTTCTCGACATCGCGACGAAGAGCTGGACATACCTGTCAGGGATCCACGACTCCGTCAAACTTACGCCGGACTACGAACAGCCGGGGGTGCGCAAGGACCTCGCGAGCTGGGTCGATGAGGAGCGCAAGAAGATCTACATCATGTACGGCATGGCCGACCGCCAGGAGGCCGCGATCTTCGAGTCGGACTTTGCCTCCTCGGACGGGTTCGTCTACGACGACTGCTGGTCCTGGGACATCACCGAAGGGAAGTGGCAGCGGGAACGTGTTCTGGGGAACTTCCCCTGCCCCCGCGCGGAGGTTGCTTGCAGCTATGTCCGTCCAGTCCATCTCCGACCGCCCTAGAATGCATACTAACCCGCCTCGTTTGCTGGTAGAACCCCACCACGAAGCAGACGGTGATGTTCGGCGGGTACAGCCCCGCGCTGCCCTTCTTCGTCGAGTCGTCCACAACGAGCTTCGGGTTCAACTACTTCTCGGACACGTTCGTGCTCGACCACAGCACGCCCGACGGCGCCCCGCGCTGGAAGCAGGTCATCACCGGGAACTTCCCCACCTACCGCGCGCAGAGCCAGCTCATGACGGACCCCGCGACGGGTCGCATGTACCTCTTCGGCGGGTACACGAACACGGACTGGGTGCCAACGGGCAAGCACGACCTCACGCGCAGCTACGGCGACGTCTGGCAGCTGCGCGTCGACGTGCCCGGGGGGCTCTTCGAGGACGTCGATTGGGCGGACGAGCGCCGCGCGGCGCAGCTGGGCCCGTGGATGGCCTGCTACGTGTGCGGCTCGGTCGGGGTTTGGAAGAAATGCGGCGGTGCGTGGCGTCAGCCTCTATTATGGGCTCGCTGGCCTATCACTGGTCATGGCGGGTGCTGACAGTTGCAGCGATTTTTAGGAACGTGCGATGGGCGTGTGTACTTCTGCACCCCGAACTGCCAGAAGGAGGGCTGGCCCGAGCACAAACAGAAGCATGGCTGCAGGAGGTGAGACGGTTTAGTACAGTATCTGAGTGCCAATGCACTGTCTGCTTGAAAGAATAGAAACATATGGTCTCATGAAACGCCAGTGCTGCGACTCCGATGATATGTCGGAACGAGTCAGCTGTGTTCCCACAAGTAATCAGAAGAATGTCAGACGATGCGGGGCAGTGTCGCAGTGTGTATCAGGATACCCGCTTAATCCGGGTGCATCTAGTCGGCACAGCGGTTAACTTTGCATGTCAAGTCGTGGCTATGGATATCGCTATATCGTGCCTGAAAGGCTGTGAGCGTGTAGTGAGTAATTTTCTTTCTATCAGTAGAGGGATAGGAATACCACATAAAAGGCTGTTAGTGATTCGCGGTTGTCATATGTGGGAGCACGCAGGAAGACTGATACGGTTTATCGACCACAGTCATAGCATAACCTTGCCGTCAACGATGAGCACATTTTTCATGTATTCTCGTGGAGTCAAGTCAACCTTGCCCGCGAGAAGTGACAGAACTTTTACTCGTTTACGGATTCTGAGCTCATGCCGTTCAGTAGACGCGTAGATACTGTGCTGTCAAGACGTTAGGCGACGCAACAGACCCCTAGACTAGGGGTTATTTGGGCGTCTAAGCTCAAAAAGGCAGGTCACCTGCTTTATATGGCAGGTGACTTGCCTTATATGGTAAGCGCCCGACCTCTCGGGGACATGGGACGTCGCCTAACGTCGTGACACCACAGTACTTGGCGGCCGGGGCGGAGTGGCTGTGCGGAGCATGCTGCATTCAGTGACGGGCGCTTGAGCCACACTGCCCTTCTGCTTGGACTTGTGCTCAGCTGGCTTACTGAGACTCCCTATTCGACCCCACGCTATATAAGTACCACGTTCTGGCAGCGCCATACCCCCACAGTCTGCCCACCAACTCCAAGTCCCACCCACCAAACACATCAACATGTACGTGCCCGGAATTACCAATCTCAGCCAGCATCTGTACCCGCGCAAGGGCGGCGGAGGAAAGGGTGGCGGAGGGAAGAGCGGCGGCAGCAGCAGCGGAAGGTCAGGCTCTAGCAGCAGTGGTTCGAAGTCCTCGGGAAGCTCAGGCTCCAGCGGCAGCTCCGGATCGTCCGGTGGCAGCGTAGGAAGCAGAGGCGCTTCCGTGCCGGTGTCTGGATCAACCGTCGGACGCTCGAGCGCCGTCTCATACGGCTCGGGAACCACAAAGGTTGTCTCGATCCCCGCAGGTCAACCGTTTGCAGGTCGATCGTCTGGTGGCGCCACAAGGGATCAGGTATATGGAACACGGTGCGTACAACGCTTCTTGATATCAGGGGTGCCGACTGACAAGGTCACAAAGATCGTACGGCAGCGGTTACCCTGGACAGCCTGGTCTCGGTGTCGGAGGGAGAGGATTCCCCTTTGTGTTCTGGCCCGTTGTATGGGGAGGCGGTCTCGGGTATGGCGCAGCGTATCTGCACGAGAACCGCGAGGTGAGTCGCGAGGCAAGCCACGGGCGCATCGCATTTACTCACGCATCCTCCGCTAGTATGGCGAGCCGAACAACTCGACAAGGCCAGGAGGCCCGATGATGCAGGCCGCCTTCTCCTCCAACTCGACGAACACCACATTCCACGTTGTGGCGGATAACAGCACCGTCACCGCGCTCATTGCGTCAATCGACGCCAACTGCACCGTGGCGTCCAACTCCTCGACCGTACCACTCGCATTCAATGGCAGCGCAACAGATCCCAAACCGGAGCAGTCCGTCCAGTACTACCGCGCAAGCAGTGTATCGCTCACACTCGACGGCTACAACGACACCAGCGCATTGACCGACGACGCGAACGCGACTCCCGTACCGCTGCCCTCCAACATCGATACGACTCTGCTCAACTGCTTGAACGACACCATCGGCGCGGCGGTGCCCCTCTTCGAGGACTCCGCGGGCCTCCGTTTGAATGTGCCCACCAGCGGATTGATAGGCCTGGCCTATGTTGTTTGGTGCTTGACCCATCTCCTCTAAACGTGTTCCTCCACTTTCCTGCCGCCTCCCTCCTTACCTGCGATATCCCCCGTGTCTGATTTCACGATTGACTCCTATTCGCTCGTTGTATACCCTTACGACCCCTTATGACTGGTTACGACGCAGCTCTCTACCTTCATCGTATTTCGCGACTAATCGCTGTCGTATTTCGTTCGCTGTGGGCTTTGCTGGAACTTTTACGGCCTGTACTGTATCGTGTTATTGTCCCTCTGTACCTACTCGCAAATAGCACACGAGTACCGCGTACAATCAGAATGCGTTTATTGTGCAATTGTCGTTATTCTTCGCCCGCCAGAGGATGCCCTTTGTACTTGGAGGCTCTTTGTGCTAGACCGGCAAACGCCGGACGCGAGTACTTCAGGCGCGCCACCGTCGTTCGTGGCTACCGCACGCCCACGGCACATTGTCCACTCTCGCCGCCTTCGCCGTCGTCGTTCGAGTACTCTCGACCTCTTCCTGCCTTAGATCAACTCATAGTCTCTCCGGGCTTGACGTGTAATCGATCTCTGGCTTACTACTGCTTACTAGCAACCTAGGAGACCAGGCGCGCGACGCGTCCTAAGCGACTTGAAGTTGGGCTTCGCTCTTTCAACATCGCGCCCCAGCCACCAGTGCTCACGTTGACTCCAAGCCACAAGGACAAAGCTTCTGAGTCGATGATATAGGAACTTAACTACACAGGGACTCGCAACCGCGTCTGAGGCGACTTGAACTTGAACTTCGTTCTTTCAACGATCGCGACGCACTCAAGGCCGCTGAGCAACTTCTCGGATCGACGACGAAGGCCTGGAGCACACTGGGACCGCGTTCTCTCATCTATGCGCTAGCTTGCATTCGGTGTGTAAGAATACAGCAGACACGGTACGCGCAAATAATGTGATAAGTGAGGAGGGGAGAGGAGGTGGGGGAGGTGTCCAGGGGCGGAGCAGACATGGTAGTGGGGGTGAGGTGAGTGTGGACTTGTGGGCGTGTGGTGTGCGATGGGGGGGTATTGAACGCGGGTGGGGGTTCGTGAAGGGGCGGGGTATGCAAATAATGCTACGACGTGAGGGAATGCGCGAGGACCGTAATGCTGCAGGAGGGGGAACGGGAAACAGGGAAAGGTGAGTGTTACACAGTGCGCGCGCGGCGAAGGGCTGATAAAACTACAGGGGGAACAGAGAATATACACGCGCGCGCTCGCCAAAGCGGCGGAGGCGCGGCCCCAGAGGAGACGGGATGGGATGCAATAATTTTAGTACAGTGTTCGTGCGCGTCGACCCACGCCTGCGCGAGCCGACGGAGTCATCACCAGTTCATGCTGCTGTCGTGCGCAAACACGCCCGAGTAGCTGTCCAGCCCGGGGGTCGTTGCGTCGTGTACGTGAAAGTCGTGCTCTTCGGGCATGTGCTGCACCACGTACTCGTCGCGCTTCAAGTGGTACTCGTCGGGCGCGTACTCGTCGTGGATATACTCGTCGTTCGGGTACTCCTCGCACTCGTACTCGTCGCGCTCGCGCTGCTCGTCCTCGGGCCGGATCGTGCTGGAGGACGAGGAGGTGCCGTTGGACTGGGACTGGGTGAGCGCTTCGAATTGCGCGAGCCCGAGCTCGACGGGCGGGATCGAGCACAGGTTGAAGTCCTCGTTCATCAGGCTCTCCATGTTTGCCCACAGCGCGTCGCTCGTCGGCCAGAAGCCGTAGGGCATTGGCATCTCGCCGTCGTCGCCGTCCCCATCGACGTTCTCGGGGACGTCCTTCGGCGGGGGCATCGACAAGGACATCATCCGGAGCGCGTCGTCGGGAGTGAAGGGGGCGCCGTGCGTGCTCGGGGACGACATGATGCTGGACGCGTAGGAGCTGGGCGTGTAGGACTCGGAGCCGACAAGCGTCGAGGCGATCGATTCGGCGGGCGACATCATGTTCGTCATCGCGCTCGAATCGCGGGGGATGGTGAGTGAATGCAGCAGTGGAGGTACGCCGCCGTTTGCAGACATCTGGTACATGTTGTGGTACGGTCCATTCATTGGCTGACAGGCGCGCGGCTATCAGCAGGAAACTCGATGCGAAGACGGATGTGGTGCATACCTGGCCGTTATCGTCATACATGCTCAGACTGTCGCAACCCGACATGAAGAGGTGGTCGTGAGGTGCGTAATCGAAGGTCGTTAAGGGAGCAGACTCCGTCGGTGGCGGGATATTCGCGACGGGTGCTGGCGATCGCCCGCTGATCCTCGGAATGAGCGTCGGCGAGGTGGGACACGACGGCATCCAGACGGATGGAAGCTGGATCGACTGAAATTGTGGTGGCGGGGTGGGCGCAGAGACCGCGCGCCGCCCGTGCCCGTGTCCGTGTCCGCTCGATGCGTACTCGCGGTTGTTGACGCTGCGCGAGGGCGAGGACGACACGGGGAGCAGGAACGAAAAGCTCTCCGCGTCGTCGTCGTGCTCGTCGCCCCTGCGCGACGCCGACGCCGACTTCCCCTTCTTCTTCTTGTCCTTGTTGCGCTGCGGACGGTAGACGTAGTTGGGGTACATCGCCTCGTGCTCCTTCTTCTTCTCCTTCGCGAGGTCTTCCCAGTACTGCCGCTCCTCTTGGGGGAGGCTCTTCCATTGCTGGGAGATCGTCTTCGAGAGGTCGGCCTGGCGCTGCTTCTTGACCGGGCCGGACGTGCTCTCCTCCTCCTCACGTGCGGCCTGGCGGTCCTCGCAGCACTTGCGGCGGAAGAGGATGAACGCATTCTCTGGCCGCTTGATGTAGTCTTCGTCGCCCTTCTTCGGCCGCCGCTCCCCGATGTCGCTCGCGGTCGATCTACGCCGGCGATGCGACGAGGCCAGCGAGGAGGTGGTCGAAGGTGAAGATAGAAACGATTCCGGAACCGAAAGCGTCGACTCGGGAACAGAGTAAACTGAGTCGAGCACTGAAATCGAAGAGTCCGATCCAATCGAGGATGTCGGGGAGAAGGGGCGAATGGGTGGAGGCGTCGAAGGAATGGATTTCAAAGTGGGCTCGAAGGGCGAACTGGACGGCGAGGACGGGAAGCGAGTGTCAGTGATAGGGAAAGTGAATGCGCGCGGCGTGGGCGAAATGATGGACACTGTTGGGGGAGGTGGTGGGGCGTCCGTCGAGACTTCGAGGTCTGTGCGCAGACGCGGTGAGCCGGTGCGCTCACTGTGTGTGCGGATGGACTTACTGCGCGAAGAGGCGTCGCGAGTGCGGTAGGCAGGCATGATTGTTCTCGTTAGTGTGGTCGGGAAAGGATGGCGCGGTGTTGTTTGGTAAACGCAGGCAAGTTTCCTCGAGGCAGGAAGATAGGGCGCTCCAGGAGCGGCGCGAGCGATGGCGGAGGGTGGCACAGAGGCCCCGAGGAGAACAATTGCGCACAGGACGGAGGAGGGCGAAGACAATACGCTGAGATCTTTATAGCCTAGGAAGGAGCGAGCGACCGCCGAGCACCCTAGCCGCCCCCGCAGGACACGAGATCGCCCTCGAGATCTCGTTCATTGTGTTCTCTGTCCAGACACGGACACGGACCTAGTCCCGAATCAGCGTACGCGTCAATCCGCGCTGTTGCCGTCTGTTTGGACACAAAATGCAGCCCGGATTCTCAGCCATCGCGTCCGGCCAACGTCTTATTGTTGTGCGCCTTCCACGGTTCCTGCACCCGAGCGCACGGCACCTATCGTGCTTATTGTCTTCCGCCCGCCTTCGCATATGCCTCATATGCCGTTATCAAGCCCACAGATGGAATACTCGATAAAGTCCCGTGCAATCCCCGTTCGCGCGCGCGCGTGCTCGCCGTCTACCGCGCACACGCCGAGTCAACCCGCCCCGAAGCGGCGCTGCCCCACCCCACACCCCCACCCCCCGCGACGTGCGCGCGCCTGCCCAAACAGCAGCCTCAAAGGGGGCGCGGGCAGCGCGTGGCGGGGCCGTGCACGGTTTTACCTCCAGCTGTCCGTCCCGAACACCTCGTGTCGCCCGCTTTCGTAAACGGGCTGTAAGCGGGGCGCAATATGGGCAGCGGGCAGGTTCTGATTGACTCATCGCGTGGCCGGAGGGGATATCGGATTATCTCACTCTCAGACGCAGCTGCAGCCTGCCCGGCAGGGAAATCAGGGTTTGGGATTTTCGCGTTCACGCATGCATGCCACTGGCACTGGGCAGTGGGAACGGGCGCACGCGCGCGAGCCAGAAGCAGGCCGCTTCCCGGATATAGCAGGGCCGTCCCCGGGGAGCGCCACGGCAGGGACGCCGGGGGAGGGTCGGATATGGCAGGAGGTGGCTGAGAGACCGGAGAGTGCGCTCGGTGGGGGGCTCTTGTCTCGATCGTGTTGCAGATCGACGCTGCAACGCTCCGGCCTCTCTGTCGACAAGACACCCCCGCCCCCTTCCTCATCTGGTTCCGCGGCGGCATCGCCCCCACCGCACCCCCGCCCCTGTGCCCCTCGCCGGCAACCCACGCCCCTCGACGCCCGGGCCAGTGCCACCACCCTGTCTGCGCACAAGACCGCGCGTGACCCCTCCCGCCCCGGATGCCCGGGCCTGAGCGAAAATAGGCCTGGGGGTCCGCTGCTATCCCGGACCATCTGGCGCAGCGCCATGCGGGACGGCGCGCGCGGGCACTCGCTCAAGCTGTCGCATGCGGCCTCGGATCAGCGCGCGGATGGCAGGATGGCGCTACGATTGTAGCAGGATCATGGACGACCGCCGGCCGCGTCCAAGTCCCCGCGATGCGGCATACCGTTTGTTCGCCCGATGCGGAGAGGCGAAGGAACTCGGAGGCGCGCATGTATACGCGAAGGTTCAGACTCAGGCAGGCGGGCGGGACTGCCACTGCTCATCCATCCTGCCACGCCGGAAGGGCGATTCGGCACGGATATGGCAGCATTGAGCATGCCGGATGGAGACTCCCTGCACACCGCCCTGCCGTCGGATCGTCCGCGCCGTGTATGGCGAGACGCAGCGCACTCGGGAACCCGGATCTCCTCCACGTCTATCTGTGTACGGTACTGTATACGACGGACGGGTGTGCAAACGTCCAACCTTGCGCCGCAGGCAGTAGCTCAGCTCGAACCCAAACGCCTCCGGAGAAGCTCCTGCGTCATTCCGTCCTTCTCGAGCCGTCCCACGAACATGCACCTGACTTGTGAGACCACCCCGAGGTCGCCCGCGCGTGCCCGCGTACAGCTGGGCTGTGTCGCGAAACATTATCATACGTGTGTTCTCCTGCTCCTGTTCCTGCTTGCCGGGTCGCATGGGCGGAGGGCAGCGCGGGGACGGGGCTCGGAGCAGCAGATGGCTATCAGCCTCCGTTCCGAACATCCACCTAGCAACGCCGCTAGTGCCTAGCGGATTTCTGCGCACACCGTCGGTGCGCCACGCGCCACCCTATAGCGACGCACGTTGCGCCTCCTCTGAACCTGAGCAGGACGAACCCGGGACGTTTAAGCATTGCATCTATCTAATATCCCGTATCGCATCGCGCGGCGGGGAATCATCTGACGCCGCGCCGACGGTGCTGAGCTCGCTCCCCGCTGCCGCATTAACTTGCTTTGGATGTGATGAACGCGATAGTGCCGCTACGCGCAAGTATAAGCGTAATAGCACCTACTCGGACTCCTGAGCACGGCGAATCCGTCGTCGGACGCCGCAGCGGCACGTATCCTGCCATCCGATCCGCGTCATGACATGTCTCACCATCGGTCTCTGCGCCGCCTCCTCACACGCGATACGGGCAGCAGCTCCTCTCGGGCATATCACAGGGGCGTTTCGCAAGCCTGGGAGAACGAACGGCACGTCGTTCCGCAGACGGGTAAGGGGCTGCGGAGGCGGCATGAGATGAGTGCTGTGTTGTGTTCACCCCGTGCCCTACGAGTTACCGTTAGAAATTGCGTGCGGAGGCTCGGGCTCGGACCAGCGGGCAGGCAGGCGCGCCTCGAGGCGGGCGGCGGCGACGCAAATTGCTTCCGTGACCAGATACGGTGCATCGCCTCCAGGTGCGCCGTGTGCTGGTGGCTGCATGGGGAATCATGGGGAAGAAAAGAATCATATGCGAGTAGGATGAGCAAGGGCGGCGATGGGGGATCGTGATCGACGATTATCGTGGCCATTTGCGCGATCGGTGTATACGTTGCGCAAGGGCGCACGCGCACGCGCACGGAGGCTTGGCTTGAACGGTATTACTTACATGCAGCACGGCCCGGGGTAGTGGGGCCCAGGAGTCTTGCCAAAGCAGGATGTAATCGATCCTACTTACTTCCTTTCCGTCTCGTAGCGCGATCGAAATGTGTGCCGAAAGGGTAAGTTGAAGGGAGCTCCTCCATCCAGCATGTTGAGTGTATTTCCGCTTCAATCATGGCGCTGCGCATGACGCTCCAGCGCGGCAGATATATCCGGAAGGCGTACTGCACGCCGCAAGGTGCGGTATTAGGCTTCAGCGTTGCCGCAGCGCCGCACGCCGAGATACTAGCCAACCGTGCCTGTCGGCGCGGCGGACATGTGTTACATGGTCTTTCCAGGACGGATCACGCCCACGTCGCCGCGAGCGGCTCCGGACATCTGCAGGGCGGAGCGGACGTGCAAGTTATCAGGTTAGCCGACGCGAACGTTCGTCTCCCGGAGGAGGCTATCCAGTGTGCGCATTAGCCACAGCTGCGTGCATGTGCTCACGGACACGCACCTGAGCACGGGACACGATCGCGCGTAGATTGAGGCCCCCCGAGTCCGAGCATCCGAGTATTCCGAACGGGCTGAAGCGCTGCCTACGTAAGGGAAGCGGGTGGATGACGACGGACGTAGCGAGTTGACATATCTCCGGCGTAACAGACGTTGGGGGCTTCCTGGAGCGGGTACGCGGAGAGAAGGCTTGGGGGTGTACGTGAGGCGCGTTGCCCGAAGGCCGTGTAGATCGTCGTGGGTGGCTGCACGCAGCTCGAACCTGTACGCCTTGAGGCTAGCCATGTGGCCTATGTTCTATACATACCAAGAAAGTAGATCAAAAAATTTGCACAGGGGACGGCATGTCCTGCCATGCTCGGATACTCGTCTGGCTGCGGATGGGAGCAGGAGGAAGCATGGTACTTGGGGGAACGCGTGTACTGCAGGAACGGGAGATCGACGCTCACGGATAAGTTGCAGGTAGATTTGGGCGCCTGTTCGCGCAGTGACGTCGTGCGAGCGAGCGATCGGAGATTCACATGGGCGGCTAATGTGGTCGGTGGCAGGGCATTGCCAAAAGGAGTAGGCGGAAGCAAATGCCACGTGTGTCTTCAGGGGCAGCGCGTCAAGCGCTCAGCTGAGGCAGCCGCCAGCTCCGCTGCGGTTCTGCTTGCTCCCACCGTTCGGACTGTCTGCAAACCAGGTCTATAGCTAGTCCAAAGTCTCACGACACCACCCACCGCACGGAAAGCTCGTAGCATCCTGTCTTGAATCGAAATGCCTCCGAGAATCAAGCGTCCACGGTCCCCAACGCCTTCGCTCGGTGACAGTACAGCGGAACCCGCAGCTTCGTCTCCCAACAAAGCCAAAAAGCTAAAGCTTCTAGCCTCGCACTCAGTCGCCTCGCCGTTCCCCGATTATCCGCACCCAACACCCACGGAGGCCGCAGAAGTGCACGCCCTGCTGTCAGCAACACACCCCGAGTTTGCGAAGCGCCCCCGAGTGCCCTCCGAGGCGAACGACTCTGCGCGCACCTGTGGCAGCGTGCCGAACGTGCTCGAGTCGCTCATTGGCACCATCCTCAGCCAGAACACCTCGTCACGAAACTCCACGGCAGCCAAGCGCGGGCTGGACGCCGCGTTCGGGCGCAACAACTTTGCTGCGATCGCAGACGCGAAGAAGGCGGACGTGGTGGAGGCGATCAAGACCGGCGGCCTCGCGAACAAGAAAGCGGGCGTAATACAGAAGATACTCGAGGAGGTGCACAGGCGGCACGGCGCGTACTCCCTGCAGCACCTCGCCGGCGTGGACGTGAAGAGCAAGGGCAAGATGGAGGGTGGCGCCGCGGCGCGGGTGCCAGCCTCGGACGAGGAGGCCATGCAGGAGCTGGTATCGTACGACGGCGTGGGCCCGAAGACCGCGTCGTGCGTGCTGCTGTTCTGCCTGGGCCGCTCCTCGTTCCCCGTCGACACGCACGTCTTCCGGCTATCACGCCTCCTGGGCTGGGTCCCGCAGAAGGCGGACAGGGTGACGGCACAGGCACACCTCGACCTGACGATTCCCGACGAACTGAAGTACGGCCTGCATGTGCTGATGGTCGGGCACGGCCGCCGGTGCAAGGGCTGCAAGAACGCAGGCGGCGGGAAGGGTGCATCGTGCGTGCTGAAGACGTGGCTCCGGGAGAGGAAGGGTGCAAAGGAGGAGGAGCTGGAGGCGAAGATCAAGGACGTAGAGCGGTCGGATGCGTTGGCGACACTGTTACCTGTGAAGGCAGAAGATTGACAGAATGTGTCTGATAGTGGTCATGCCGGTCAGTGTACATACTTTTCGTGGAGCGTCGTACGACGCATGCAGCAGAGCTTCTGATTTTTTGTTGACATATGCAACTCGTTCTTGACGTACATGGTCCACCTCGATGGTGCTGGCGCAGAAGGAAGTGACGAGCCGCCCATGAGCGTCTACGGAGAGACACGCGCGAACCACGCGTCGCGCCCCTAAATGAAACGCGCCACGGTCACGTGCGCCTCGCCTGCTACCTTGTGGGCCTCTCCCGTCTGCCACACCGGGACACACCCGCCTCCTACCACGCCAAACACGCCCCCAATTTAGTCGAGTGTTACTCTGTGTTTTGTTGCGGATTGTGCTTGTGCAGCGCGCAAGCGACGGACAAGGCCGCGCGACGGCTCAACCACGCACCCCAAATCGGGCACAAGAGCGTCTCCGCTAAACACGCCGGCGTTTCCCACCCACTACACATGTACTGCGCGAGGTCGCGAGCCCTGCTGATAGTGCCGATATAACAGGAAACTAGTGACCCCCGGGGCACCGACCACGCCCCTCGCCTGCTCGCGCCCGTCTGTGCGCGCTGCTGTAATGCGTTACGGCCTGAGCCCCTCGAGCCGCCTGCCCTCCCTCCTCTCCTGAATCGCCACGATCCCGCCCGACCGCCACCGCTCTACCCCTACGCGCCACATAATTAGGTATCGCCACCTCATCGGGATCACATCACGCAATGGCAAGAGGCGACGGAATGCCGCCATGGCCTGTAAACCAGGTGCGGCCGACACACTACGTCGATCTGAGACGCTCGTGGGTGCCCTCGCCCGTCATACCAGCACGGGAAGCGGAGAACCTACCAATACCAGAGGCAGAAGAGCCATCGACGGCTTCGACCTCGACGAGAAGCACACGGAGCAGCAGCGGCCGCCGGAAGCAGAGAACGCGGCGCGCGCCCGGAGATGACCCGCTCGCCCTGGACGGAGAACGAGGCCAGCGGCGGCAGTCGTGGCTGGCGTGCTTTCGCCCGATGAGCCTGTTCAGCAGTGGGTAGCCGTTTGCCTTTCTTCTCATCCTCTCTCTCTGCGTGTGAGGCGGGATCGGCGAGTTGACGTAATGCTGACCATCATTATTATTATCCCGACCCATTTAGGGAGAAGCCGAGTTGTGGACTCTAACGAGGATGATGCCGAAAAACACACTGAAGAGCGCCATCTGGATCCTAGGCGCGAGGTCGCACCTGCGGAATGGAGAGCGTATGGTTATTGGGCGCGCCCATACATCAACTGGCCCTGGGCGATCAGAGTGAACAACGCCAGTGTGTACCCTACCACCGCAGATCGCGCCCCCATCGAGCACTGACCACGCGTCCGTACGCCCACAGCGCCCCTTCTCGAGAACCAGCGCGAACTCAGCCCGACAGAGGTCGACGCAATGCTCGCCACCATCCGCGAGCCCGGCGGCGCGCAAGCCCACCCGGAGAACTGGGTCCCGCGCGTCTCGCACCCTTCCTTGCCGCCACGCCCAGACCTCTGGCCGACCCCCCAAGCAACATTCAGCCCGCTGCCCGCGGAGGTGCAGCTCAATCCGTGGTTCACGCACCGCGTCGTGGGCCCGCCCCCGCTGCACTTCGACCTGCGGCTGCGCGCGGCGGACGCGGAGGTGCACGTGCGCGACGCGCTGTACCGCACGGGGCGGCGCGACGCGCTGCGCGTAGACGGGCCGAACGGCGCGCAGCCGGCGACGTACCCGGGCGTGCCGCGCCTGCGCGTGAGCGCGCTCGCGGGCGACGCGCAGCCGTGGTTCTGGTGGCCGTTCACGGTGCTCGCGCACCACGAGGCGCTGCCCGTGCAGGTGCGCGACGTGCTCGACGCGCTCGTCGCGAACTTCGAGGAGCGCCTGTCCGTGGAGGAGTGGCAGGCGCTCTCGGACGAGCGCAAGCGCATGGTGCACGACGCGTATGTGCGCAGGCTGTCCCTGCCTGTAGGGGGAAGGGTGGCTCCGCCGGACGATGGCGCGCGCAGGGTGGACTACCTCGGGAACAACTTCTGTTTCCGCGGGTTCGAGCCTGCGCCGGACGGGGAGGGCTTCATGATGTTCGTGGGCCCGCCGCCATAGCGTTGGCGCGCACATGTGCCTGCGCCCGTGGTAGAAGGGTGCGTCCCGCCTGGGATATTAGTTTGTGCTTCCGGTTTCGGACGGGCTCGTCGTCTCTGCTTTCTGGTCATCTCACTTGCTGTATCCTGCTATGCTTTCCGTGTATCCTGTCCTGCAATCCAAACTGTGTCAATTGTCTGCACCCTGCCCCAGAAGGATTACAACAGGAAATGGACGTGCCGGGTGCGGAGCACGGTGACGTCGGGCCACCAGCAAGGCTCTGCGGCCGCGGAGACGAAACGTCAAGTGAGTGCATAATGCGGCTCTAGAAGGCGTCACTGAAGCTCGAGCCCGGGAAGGATAGTGCACAGCGCCAGCATACCGGGCGTTGAGTACACCACTCGTCGAAGCTCGCGAGCCACATGCACGCCAGGTCCGCCGATGTCGAGCTCGAGGATTAGGTTGCGGCAGCAGTAGAGACATGGGGAAGTCCGCGTTCATTTCCGGATCACCAGCATTCCCCAGAAGAAGCGGGCGAGTACGAAGGGAGCATATCAGATGCCACCACAAGAGCCTGAGCCTCGAGCGGGACCCCAGTTCCTCGACATCCCGCCACTGGGGATGGGCGTGTTGCGTCCGCACCGGGCTCCCCGGGTTGCGCCTGTTGGGGATAACTTAGGTGAAGGCGCAGACGACATCGGGCTGCTGTGGCGTCGTCGGCGGCCGAAGTCGAAGCCCCGCAGTGAGAACGCGAGCCAAACCTTCGTGCGAGTGAAGCCGAGGAGAATTCCCCGCAGGCTGGTGGCACGAGCACGAGCCTCCCGACGTACGTGCCACTGGTGGTCCGCCGTGCGCGCGCGCTTCCCGAAGTCTGCACCCCGGGGACACATGACGCGGTCGGGGTGCGGTCCGGTCTTCCTCGGCGACTGCATATGCATATGGTCCTGCTATCATCCGGGGAAGTGTGCGTCCAAGTCCGACGTGCGCTCGACGTTGGTAGCCGACAGCGCGCGGCGGGCGCTGGGCGGACGTCGACGATACCGCACCTCCGCTGATGGGTCCGACGCCTCCATCGGACGGAATGGTTGACAGAACGCTTCTACGAGACGCCAGGGCTGCGTCCTTACGTTGTCTGTCAGGTCACCAGGAACAGTCAGCAAAGAGCGCGCAGTCTGGCTTGCGGGGACATTGTACGTACAATACACGGAATGCACGGAGATCATGGCTCCAGTGCGTCCGCGCTGGAGCATCGCTGGTCTTGAAACCCGGATGTCCTGGATACAAGCGGAGTGTTTCGACTCTCCGGCCTCTTTCGCGGGCTGCTAGAGGATCCGCGTTCACTGTGTGGTTCATGTGAGGATACTCACCTCCTGCGCGTCAGTACCGCTATCCAAGAGCACCTGACGGCCAGAGAGCGCCCCTTGCCATCGGATCTTGGCAGGTCATACCCAGAAAGCGAGAAAAATGCGTGCTTGTAGAATGCCGTACACCCTCGTCCGATGACTGCAGCATGCTGTCGCATACCCGACGAAAAGTGTCGAGAGCATGGCACGATGAACTTACCGGCCGGCGTGCACTGTCGAATGCGGTGCGGAGAAAGACCATGTGTACGCTCAAAATCAATCAGACGGCCCCGAGTGCGGTCGCGAGCGCGTCCTCGCCCTCCGGCCCGACCTTTGACAGCGGGACGCGCAATGTGGCTTAAGATGGCCGCCCATGACGATAGACAGACGCAGCGGGTTTGGCAGGATAGATCCCCGGCGGGGCCCTGAGATAGATGGCGGAGCGGAGGTAAATCAGGCGGTGGCAGGGAGTAGTAGCCGGAGCAATATGTCTGCATCCGTGCGTGAACAATGTCGCGTCTTTGGACTCTGGATGCGGAGCTACCTCGAGGCAACGTCGCGAGGGGAAGCCGAGATATTCTCCGTATGTTCCTGGAGACGGCAAGGTGCAGTATACGACATCTGGAAAACCGGTGAAGTTTTAGGGATTTGGCGCGGCGTGATCAACATACCGTTATGGATATGAATTCTAGGCGGAAAAGTCTGGTCAAACTTCCCTGTATGTTCAGGAAGACTGTGTCGAGTCAGACAACATATTCCAGGCAGCTGGTGAGCAAGAGTCATCCTGAGAAAAGGAAAGCCAGTGGACGATCCAAGGTGGTCGGACACAACTTTGTCTGACTTGGACAGGCGGCGGACGACATCACGGATAGAGTATGGGCGCTTGACGGCGCATCCCCCGGATACCTCCGTATGTTCGCTCATCTTGCTGCGATCGCTGTTCCACGCTTTGAGACACATGAATGGGGGTGATATTTGCGAAGTTTTCTGTGGAGTATCACGCATGAAAGAAAGCAGGTGATAGTCGGGAAGCCGAGTAGGAAACGCTACAGGACGCCGCCGCTGTGGGGGCATCGGACCGTGGTCCGACGGCGGGTGAGTTCGGGGTCCGGGCGCACTGCGTCGCTTGCTCGCTGTCCGCTGCAGCGCCGCGTCGAATACTCCACAACCTCGAGGCTTGCAGACACGACTTCTATGGCAGAACCTGAGCGATAGAATATCCGCGATACCTGTGATATTTTCAGCTATGTGTGGCTCGGCAGCGGACGCGCGGTGCGTGCGGAGCTCTGTCAGACGACGCTTTCGCGCACTTCGTATCGATACTCCGGGTTTGGCTGTGCGCATCGCATGCGCAAGCCGAGCGAGCAGGTGAGTGTGTCCTTTTCCCGCACCGGATGTGTGGCCGCCCGGGTGATGGGAGAAGATAGGGTTGGCGTATGCCGCGGGTGTGTCGGTCATGAGGGAAAGACCACGCCGGTGGCCGTTCATTTGCGAGGGGCGGGCAGGGTCGCGCCATCGATGCGCGGACATCCTCTGGCTTGTCTGGACGTCCATGAAGCCTGGCTGTACGATATGCCAGCGTGCGAGCGTGTGCTTCGGTGCTTCGCGGCTCGTCATGGGCATTGACTCGGCTGGAAGTGTGAGCATGCCGTTCGCGGAAGGCAGTTCCTCAGAGGCGGTGTGTGCGCCCGTCCCCATCTGACCGAGGAAGTGAACGCCACGCACCGCTGCGGACGGGAACTCGAGATACTGGACCCGGCACGAATGCGGGAATTCGCACCTGCCCAGAGCGGAATAAAGGCATAGAATATCTGGGTTTCGACGCTCTAGGTCCGACTGATCCCTTGTTCAGATCCTGCTTAGCGGCTCGCCTCTTTGTCTCGGACCTCATCCTGCTCTCCTGCTGTCTCCGCTCGCGTATACCGGCCGCTCCTGCTGCTCAGTATGCCGTTCATCATGTACGACCCCGATGTGGCCTTCAACGACGCCGACGACGATGGTGCGTACGCCTTGCCTTTTCGGGCCAGTACACGCACCGTAGTAACGCGGTGCTCACCGTCTCTGCAGACGGCATGCCGCCGCTCGTGGACAATCCCCTCCCCCCGATGACCTTCACGTTCACGACAGAAACATACCATGGAATATGGAACAACGAACCCACGGCGTACGAGCCCTGCGCCGAGCCGAACGCCCCGCAGATGGGTATAATGTCTCCTCCGGGCTCCCCTATGCTTGGTCCCGCACGTCCCTCGCACGCCAAGAAGCGCGACGCGTCCTACATCCCGCGCCCCCCGAACGCCTTCATCCTCTTCCGCTCGTCGTTCATCCGCGCCCAGCACATCCCAGGGGCAATCGAGGGCAATCACAGCGCGCTCTCCAAGATCATAGGTGCGCCAGGCGCCGCCACCGCGCGGCTTCCGCGTGTCTGACGCGTTTTTCATTGCAGGCAAGTACTGGAAGGCCCTGCCGCGCGAGGAGCGCATGGTGTGGGAAGCCAAGGCTGTAGCCGCGCTCGATGAGCACCGCAAGAAGTACCCAGACTGGCGGTTTAAGCCTGCGGCGAACGCGCTCGCGAAGGTGAAGGACGGACCGCGCAAGAGGGGCAATCGGAAGGGGAGGGGGCAGTCCGAGAAGGAAGAGCGGAGCCGCGAGAAGAGGTGCGCCAAGATCGCCGATTTGCTCGTAGCGGGGAAGACCGGCACGGACCTAGCGGCCGCGATCGAGCAGTACGACTGCGACGAAGACCGTGGCCGTAAGCCCAAGGAGGAGGCAGAGGGCGTGCCCGCGGTGCCCATGCCGAACGCCATGCGTGGCGGCGCGCGCGAGGACGTCAAGGTGCACGTCGCGGACACGATGCAGAGTGCCGACGCGGACCCCAACGCGTTCGTTGGGGAGAGCCCTGTCTCCGAGTCCAAGGGCGCGGTGCTTCGCTCCTCCGCCGACGGCCGGTTCAAAGTCCCGCTCACCTCGATGTTCAAGCGATCTTCCTCCGCCCCAGCCCCCCGTGCGCGCGCGCCTACGCCGGACATGCAGCAAATCGCCGCGCAGCGCCGTGAGTCCGTCTGTGGGGGTGCCACATACTTTGCTCGCGCGAGCAGTTTTGGCAGCTTCGCAGACCCGCGCGGCGACACGCTGTGCACAACCCGTCCCACCGGCGCGCCACGTGAGCGCCTAGGGCAGGCTGCCGGGGACAGCGTGTCTGCAAACGCTGCAGACCCGCTCGCTCTTCTGCGGAGTGCTGACGGAGGCGTCGGAGGTCATGACGTGAGTGCATCACGATCACACGTTTTCTCGCTCGCTTATTTTTTGTGGCGTTTACCCCCTTGACTGTAGGTGTACGCGTGCAATGTCGACGGAAGCGCGTGTGCGAGCCCTCCTCTCCCGGCCATCGAATTCGACATGGACGGCATGGACACGCCTGCGCTCTCTCCCGTCGCGACGCCCGCTGCCTACGGATGGCACTGTGACTCCGACGCCGGCAGTCCGAACAGCATCTCGGACATGATGGGAGAGGCGTACGCGGCGCCGTCCCCCTCCTCGTACTCATCCCTCGAAGGCTGGGCTGGGAGCCCCCTGCCATATCAAGCATCCCCCATCATGTCCGTTACCCCCAAAGGTTTCGATTACGTTGAGGAACCCGGTTCTCCCAGCGTCATGGAGAAGGCCTTTGACGCCGCCACTTGCGCCGCTTTCGGAATCGGGAACTGGAACGCGCCGTTCGGAGTGGGCGTGGTCGGTCCCGCACCATCGCCCTACGCTTGGCCCGCGGATGCGCCTTTCGGCTACGACTTTGCCGCAGGGTACTGTTCCCAGGGCGATTTCTAGTTGGCCAACCTATCCCCCCTCACTGCAGCCGCCTCGCCGCACGGTCAGTCCTGTCACCTCTCGTTCGATAGAATGTGCGCGGCGCCTCGCCCGCACGCGTCTCTCTCCTCTCTAGTTCCCGTTCAGCGTCCCTTTGGCCTCCGGTTTTCCCGCTCTATGCCGTCTTTCTATGTTATCATCTCGCTCTCGCTCCCGCTCCCGTCTCCGACCACCGGTGATTCAACTCACCGCACGTCCCGTCTCCTGGCTCTTTCTTGTGGCGCAATACACGACGATCGTCCGCGCCTGCGTCTCTACGACATGCGGTGGGAGCGCAGGACGGAGATAGAGCCCTTCGCCGTCCATGTCCTCCATCTCGCATACCCTGTTTCTCGTTTCATTTGTGGCGTCCGGCTTGTACGATATGCACTCTCCGCTGTACGACTATGTTACGTATGCCCGTTATGCCCCCGACCCCGAGCGGCTGGTGTCCGCACGGGCCCCGCCGTGCGCTCCAGCGTCGGTACGTTATTTTCTGTACACCATGCCCCCCTCCCTTCCCAGTCCCTTAGTGTCCTGAAGCCAAATTGGCGGCGAAGGCAATATGTATGTATCGTTTACGTACCGGGCACGAGCAGAATGTCATAAATCCCGTGTCCCGCAGCGCTTGACGTCAAGACTTCTAGCCCTCTTCGCGCATATGTGCTCGCGATGCCGGGCGCGCCCAGCGGTATATTCTTTGGCGTTCCCAGGCCCGCCTTCCGGTGTTCTAACGTCCTCTCCTGCGGGCCGCAATGTCCCCAGCGGGGGAGGCAAGCCCATCTTATCTCCTCACGTGGAGGCATCAGATGACGGCGCGTCCCGTTCCGCTGCAAATCCCAGGCACCCTCCTCTCGTCTTGCCCTCAATGAGCCCGGCCGAGGTCTCGCGACGGCCTCGACGAGACATGCGTCCTCCGCGAGGCGTGCGATGCCGAGCATTAAGAGCTCTTTGCAGAATGCGGGCTGCCTCGGGTGGGCGCAACGTGGTGTGCACGTCTCTCATTTTCTCCGCTTCTCTGCTGAGGACGACTGAAATTACGGTTCACCTCATACCGCTCGCTGCGCCGCCGCCGTCTGCATCCGCACTTCCAAAATCCACGCCGCTGCGCTAGTTGGTCAGCACCCTCGTTCCGGGTCGGAGAAGAGGAGGCGATGGGCAGCACAGAGCGCCCTGCGCGCTCGCCGAAGCAGCGATGGGAGGCGGCCACCTCCGCCGTGGGCTCGTAGCACATGTTTCGTTCCTGATGGCATCGACCGCGCCAGCCTTCTCGCCTTTCCAGATCGAGACGCCCGCGTTCTGCAGCCGCCCCGCGCGTCTGTGGATTTATACAGCTGAGCAGGGTTCACGCCCTGGCCGCCGCCCAATCGCGCAGGAGCGCACCAGGAACCCCATTTCTTCGCCGTCAGCCTTGAGCTACCGTCCGCCCGGCGCGGGACTGCACGGGCAC
This sequence comes from Trametes pubescens, assembly GCA_001895945.1. Classification (NCBI taxonomy): domain Eukaryota; kingdom Fungi; phylum Basidiomycota; class Agaricomycetes; order Polyporales; family Polyporaceae; genus Trametes; species Trametes pubescens. The sequence continues at coordinate 3,745 of MNAD01000556.1, read as the reverse complement.
TTGTCGGCGCGCCCGCTCCTATGCCCGCCCGCCCAGCGTTCCCCGCAGAACGTGCGGGCCTTTTACGCAGCGTCCCCCGCGCCCACAGCCCAATCGAACGCCATCCAATCTCGAGAAGGGAATGGTCGGGCTCTGCGCGAGCTTGCTGGACTCGACGGTGAAGCCGGGCCTTCCATTCTGTCGAAGGGGGCGGCGCGGCACATGCCAGTGTGCGCACCGAAGGCTGGCTGAGGTACGCCTTCCACGATCTTGTGAGCAAACGTGATCTTGATCGTCCTCTTGTTGCCACGCCCAGGCCTGGGCTCCTGGCCCGAACTCTCTGCGCGGGCGAAGGGGGATGACGACGATTTCGTCCGCGAAGGACTCGGGGCGGTTCTCCAAATCACGAATCAGGATATGCACCCCCGTATTCTCCACTCCGCCTGGCGCATCATATGCCCGAGCACCGCACGAAGCCAGACGACGCTCTTCTGAACCGGGTGGCGCGGGCCAGGCGATGCGCTCGGGTCTGGACGAAGGTGCGGCGTCTCTGCCATCTCTCCACTGTTCTCTGAATCTGATGGGTGCGATATGTCTAGGTCTGGTGTATTTTCGCCCAGCTGGGCAATCTGGGAAGTGACCGGGCGCACAGATATGATCTCCGCGGCGAGTCTAAGGGGCGTCTCACCGCTCTGTAACCGCAAGGTTTGCCCTGACTAAAGCGTCCATCGGGAGCGGAACTCCTCTGCATCACGCTGGTCGCTGAACTCTAGGTCGAGTATAGGGCGAGTACCCCGGACGAGAATTGAATGCTTCCGCGACGCCTTCTGCGCTGTTTCATTGGACGACTCGGTCGTCTTCAGGATCCGTCTCCAGGAGATGTCGGCTCCCCTTCTTCTGCCGGTTCTGCTCCTCCCAAAATCATATGTGCACCGTGGTCCCTCGTAGCGGAAAGGTTAGCGTGTTTCCCCGATACTACCCGAGATGAATGCTCTCGCATGCTCACTCTTGAACTTAAAACACAGACTTCATCACGGGGCCGCAACCGGACATTCAACCCGTACGGCTATGACCCTGGATTCCTGAGGCCGCGTCCCAAATTGAAGCGTATGTGAACCTCCTTCAATGGCCATGAGAGCCGTATGCTATACGTGAGCAGAAAACGCCACTGTGCCTACTTGATGTACAGCTCAAGATGGCCGTGTGTCCGCCCAGAAGATGGCGGCGCAGCGAAGGCTCTCGCCCCGCATCTGCTGATAGATTCGTCACTGCGCCTCGCCGCTCCGCAAACTCGAGGCCGATTTGCTCCTACGCCCACGTCAACCCGACCTCGGCCGTTCACGCGCTGAGGGAATCTCGACGCAAGGGCCGACGCCAGAACTACGTGATCGGTCGCGGGTGCGTGTTCTTATTGTCTTCGCCCAAAGGGGAAGCGGGGGCTGAGGTCGATCGGCGCCACGATCCCGAACGCCTGAGCACCCGCTCGCCTCTGCGAATCCAGTTAGCAGCGCGCGAGGAGCGTTACAGCTATTGTGGATGGTTTCCATGGTACTCGCGCTACGCTCGTAGGGGCCTTACATGCGGTCGTGGATAGTTCTTGCAGAGGTGCTAGCTCGGCGGAACGCGACGCATGGCTGTGCGAGCCTGCTTGACGCTATCATGACGATCGGTGCCATGAGCTACGCTGGTGTGCATGCTGGCTCCGCTGGAGTCATAGCAACTACCACAGAACCATGGAAGGTTGCCTGCTGGCAGTACGGCTTTGCGTCGGACAGTCAGCAAGCTTGGAAAAAGGCTCGGGGTCGGAGACGCGCCGCAAGAACCGTCAATCACGAACCATACCAGGATTGCAAGGTTTGCCTCGTGTTAACGTGTATTAGGTGATACTTTTGGCGCGAGCAATGTCGCCGAGCTTCGGAGTCTTCAAATCGCGTCCCCGTTCGCAGGGGAACTGCTTTCAGATGCTGTGACTCGACGCTATGGACCAGTATGGCAATGAGTACACCATATTGGGCACTAGGTTCTCTTCAGCAACCTTGCCGTCCCGCCGCCGCCGCCATGTTGCGGCGCCCATTCATGCTTCTTCATGCAAATGCGCCTCGTGTGCAGGGCCAACAGCTGAATGTATAGCCCAGACCGTTCTCGCGGCGGTGAGCATCGTTAAATTCAAGTGGACTGTCCGCCCTGTATATCACTGATGAAGGCACACACTTCTAGCTTCGACGTCGGGAGCAGCGTCTCGCCCCCTCCGACGTTCCCTCGGCCTCCCAAAACGGCGACATCCTCGGTGCCGCACCCCCAAACCGGGCGAACAATGTCGGGGGTGCGCGCGTCTGCACACCCGGATTGGTACCTCCAAAGGGCGGCACGAAGCTGTCACCCCGCCGGGGGCTATAGTGCGCTGCGTGTCACCCCTTGCGGTGCGCTTCTACTCAAGTGAGAAGCTTTCCATGAGTGATTCTTGACGTGTCGTGGGGCTCGGGGAGCATGCGTTCGCTATATGGCGCGCGCCAGGCCCGAACTCTACTACGCGTGTCGGAACCTTATCGTATCGGCGACATTTGGCGGCGGGTTCTGCGGGCGCCGCGGTGCTTCGCCGCTCATAGAGTGGGGGCCAAGCGGTGCCGCTGCTTGCCTCGACCCTCGGCGAACGCGGGTGGTGTCAACGTGCTTCGCTATAAGATAGCCCCGGAGGGACAACCCTTCGCAGATGCGGCGCATGCGGGTGCTTCGCATCCTGTTGGAATGGGCCGTTGCACAGTCACAGGCTTCAATCAGCACACACCTGCGCTTCACATTGGCACGGGTACCGACGTCCGAGATGATCGTGATTAGTGTGTGCCCATTGTCCGCCTCATAAAGATATATGGACTACGTATGAGTCCTGCTATGCTCCGACGTATTCAGCTAACGCCTCACCGCGAGAGTATATCACGAAGATGTGAAGAGAAGTGTGCTCGATGGCTGGGGCGACCCCCGACCGCTGGTCAATTCGAGCCGGTAATGACTTCCACCGCGATGCGACGAGCGCGGTCATGAGGAAGTTGCGAAAGGGGGCGACCCTGACTAATTCTCTTGGTTTCAGTAGATGCGCTAGCATGTGATACTGGCTATAGTCGATGGTACGTGGGGCTGTTATAGAGCCGTGATTACTGAGGAGTAGGCCGCACGCGCGGCTGGAAAGAGTGTCCTTGACGTCACCCCACGCGAGACGTGCGTGGTATACATGAGGGTGCGTCCGTTCATTTACTCATATTTTTATTTTCTCTAAACGACTTTATCCTAGTGAACCTCGGGAGCACGAAGGCTTTGTCACTAATGCCAGTGTGGCTCGCATGCCTTCGAGCTTCACTGTTACCCAAGGTGCAGCAGCAGCGAGACATGGATCTTATGATGGCGCATAGCATACCACATATCCACGGGGATTCAATATAGAACGCCTTCAGGACCTACATCAGTTGACAGACCGAAGATGATGATGACGTGAGTGCATCATATCGTACGGTGGTCATGTTCACACCTCACGCAGGTATCGGCGGCATGGCCAAGAGATACAGTGTGAATGCGGGGCTGACCTCCTCCAAGTAGGGCGCGGGCGATTAGACCGGGCTAATTAGCATTGGGCTAATTAGCAGGGCTAATCAGCCGTAAATGACATGTCATTCACATGGTGGCCGGAATTGCGAGGATTTGCTGGGTCAATTAGAGTCAATTAGGTCCTGTGAGTTGGGGGTCGACTTGGAAAACTGGATGCGATCTCTCCTTC
>MNAD01000555.1:0-15701 GCA_001895945.1 Trametes pubescens | reverse complement strand
TCTGTGCATACCTGCAGGTATAGGTCTAGATCACCTGTAGGTTAACCTATGTGCAGCCTTAATTTGTTCTCACGGCTAGAGTAAAAAAGTGTAAGTATATGCGAGCTCTACCAGTCCCCGGTATCCCGCAAGTACTCTGGACTGGGCTTGATTGCTTGGCATACTCGAGGGATGGTGGGGGGTGGTAGAATTCTACCCCCACCAGACGCCCAAGGCCTGAACCTTGGGGCATTGTACGCGTATCTACGGTACATGATCTTATCTAATCTACAAGTGCCTGTCTGCACGAATCCGAGAACCTCGGAGAAGCCTTTCTCCAGACCCCAGGACAAACACGTCCAAGCATGGATTTGTGCGCATAGTCGTGTAGAACCGACGGGCTCTTACATATATTGACAGAAATATTTGCAACAAGAGTGTGATCACTGTCTTTAATCTTTTGGAGCATTCTCTCTGATATATAGTTCTTGAATGAGTACTTGTTGTTCATGTCAGCTGTCTGGGGTTTGCCTTGTGCATATTATTATGGCTCTTTTTATGACCATTAATTGGCATAACTGCCCCTGTGTATTGCAACACCACCTCTTTGTATAGCTGTTGTGGTATAAAACAGTGCACCAAATATATGTGAATTATCACCTTTTGATTTGGTTAATATGTTAAAGCCTGTATACTTGTCATAGAAAACATGGAAATCATGGTGGCAATGATAGCTATGTGAGAGAAACATTCTACCTGCTTTGTTTGGACATTGACAAATTTTAACTATGATTCTAATGTTTATATATAGATGACTTGTTATGCAGGTGTCCCTAGAACCTACATTTAGGGACCTTGAAATGGAGGCGGTCCCTGAAACTTTGCCATAGAGTGCATTAGCAAATGTGCAGGTTTTATGCAGCACAACAAGGAACAACATGGATGATGTGGAGGTATATGTCAGATAGTCGCACAACACTGGCTTTCTGTGTCACTATGCATATGGTTGTGCACCGCCAAGTCTCAAGTGTATGGTCGCATGAGACCATATTAATGGAGACTTCTATGTCTCCTGGTCTTATACTACCAATATATATAGTGCTACACGACATAACGTAAATCTGCCCAAAAACAATGCCCACACTTGTCATCCAAGGCACAGTCCACATGACTGAAACTTGAGTGAATATTGTGTTGCATTGACTTCGAAGTTTGAGCCTCTCTCAATCATCTCCCTCCTCTGTAACCCTATGCCCTATGCTTCCTGCCCTATATACAAGGACATTGGTTCCCTTGGCCCTTCTTGATGTCGCTCTTCCTTAAACCACCATCTGCCTCCTCCTGGCCTTGCTGTGCAGCGTGCTAGTGTCACCTACCCTCAAGTTCCCCTTGAGATTGGTGCCTTCCTGCCTTCCTGCCTTCTCTAATGCCAGTACAAGGCAGGATCAATTTCTGAGATTAATACCAGTGAGTCAGAAGTCTTGGCATGTAAGTTCCTGTGTGACCATTTTACCCACATATATGCACATATATTGACATTGTTGCCCTCCAAGTTATATGTGATAAGTACTGTGAGTCCCTTGCATGCCAACATATCCTAGTGAGGGTCCTGGTCTGTCTTTCCTCCGTGTGTGCTCAAAGGCACACTGCTGCTCTGTTCTCACACCTCCCCTGCGCGCACTCATACCTTTTGGTGGTGCCTACTCTAGTACTTGGCTTATCTCTGTTCCTGAATGACTTCTGATGCTCACCAAGTATTTGCCTCTCTTGGGCTGCTGTTTCCTGAGCTATGGTAGGCTTTCTCCATGCTATGGCATTAAATCTTGCTTGGTGGCCTTCCCACACGTCCTTTAGTAGAAATCTATGAATTCTATAGCATGATGCCAACGATGTAGAGCTACCTAGAGTGACATATATGCATGCCCACTTTGCTGATGTGGCTGGTATGAGGGACTTGTCATGGAGCTGTCCCGCAAAACCTCACTGCAATGTGACAGTAACCCTAGGTAGGGTGATATGATGATAGCCCTAGGGTTCACCAAGGGGTGCACCTGGAATTAAATTTTGGCCAGGACAAACAAATAATTGTATGCCTTAAACCATGAACAAGAGTCTTGTTACATGACCTACAGAGACCCAAGCTTGAGTAAGCCAAACCTATAAGGATTGGCCAAAACTAAATACCCTTGGGCAACACATATTCCACATTGGTTTAAAATTTGGGATTTGTGCTTGACCCTCACATCATAATCACATTATTTATACATATACAATCTATCCCAACCAACAACCAGTGATCACCATTTAGGTGGCTGCCTTGGACTTTCCCTTCAACTTGATGCCCAACAAATTCTTACCATCAGCCTTTTTCCGCTTAGCAGGTGGCGCTCCGATGGATACCGAGAGCAAGGCCCGAGCAGATTCAGGCAACAGACTCCGCAAATCAGGTTCTTCAGCACCTGCCTTCCGCTTGACGGTAATGACCTCGGGCGGTATTCTGTTGTCCTGGCTTGATCCTGCACCACTACTGGCAGATGTGTCCGGGGCGGGAACCTTGGTGAAGACTTCCCGTACCAACTTCTCGTCCTCTTCCTCGGCGCGTTTCTGCTCCAAATCCTCCTCCGTCTCGATCTCCTCCATGTGTAAGCGCTCTATGAGGTCGGATGACTGACCCACGCGCTCGTTTCGGGCGTTACGAGCACGAATGTCTTGGAGCGCGTCGAGGATATCCATCTCGCGCTTTGAGTCGACAGTGCGGTTCTCGAGGGCCTTCATGGGGTTGTTCTCCTCCTCCTCGAGCTTGGCCAAACGATCCTCCTCCTCCACCGCCTTCTCGTCTCGCCATGGCTCGAAGTTCCGTTGTGCGCCGTGCTCAGCAGCGTAGTCTGTATTCTTGGGATCAGTCTTGAAGGTGATCTCGGCGGAGCAGAGGGTACTGGGGACATGTTAGACCGGCGCGTATGAGATGCAATGTCTGCACACGCACCACTTGATGTAGAACCGGAATATCTTGATACCAAAGTAGTCCTCCCCTTCGACTGTCTCCTTCCGGGCGTTGAACTTCTTTCCCTTGTAGATGTACTCGCCGCATGTGTTACAACGCCTGCCAGAGATTAACAGACGAAGATGGTCAGGAGTGTAAGAACTCACATGGAGAAAGGGGCCATGAGGCGAACAACCTGCTGGGAGTTCTTCGGCTGCCTCCTGCGAGGAATGAGGGACGGATCGAAGTCCGGGGGGAAGTACTTGTTCAGGACTGCCATGCATCGTCAGCACAGGGAGCTACGCATACATGTGAGGTCCACATACCCTTTCGTTCAGACATGGCTGGATGAGATAGGGATGGAGGAGGGTACGAGAGCGGGTGGCGTTGACGAGGCGGACTGGGGAGGGCAAGAGACGGCGCTGCAGTGCTTTGTCAGCCTCTCTCCGTTAGCGTCTGCCAGCCGGATGACCGGGCCGGCCCCCAACGAACGCGGCGCGGGCTGCAGCCTGAGCTTTCCTTCGACGTCCATGTACTTGCCTGCGCGACCTTCCCAAGAACATGGCATCCTTACAGTTCTGGAAGCCAGGAACAGCTGGACCTGGGAGCAATCTCGACAGAGCCACAGAGACTGAAGAGAACGTCGTCCAAAGCGCACCTACATCATCTTCGCTATCCCTGCAGGCCGCAAGGGAACATTTGCCGATCTTCAAGCACAGTTCGTGTGGCCCATGAGTTCACGAATCGCCAGCTGTACTCATCAATTTGTTAGGGGAGGGCCTGCTCTATGCTGTGGAGAAGCATGGCGTAACGATTTTGGTAGGCCAGACTGGAAGTGGAAAGACAACGCGTACGCATTCGTATTCAGTCCGCGTCCCCCATTAACTTTGAGCCGCGTTAGAATTACCCCAGTTCCTGTACGAAGCCGGATGGGCGGCGGAAGGCAACCGCATCGCATGTACGCAACCCAGAAGGGTGGCCGCCACCTCCGTAGCAAGCCGGGTGGCCGCTGAAGTGGGGTCAATATTGGGAGACGAGGTGCGTCCCTGTCAGGATTACACTACGCAGGACGATCCGCTAAGTCCAGCCAGGTCGGTTACACCATTCGATTCGAGGATGTCAGTGACAAGGAGCGCACTCGAATCCTGTACATGACCGACGGTATGCTCTTCCGCGAAACACTCGTCGACCCCCTGCTCAGCCGGTATAGCGTAATCATGGTCAGCTTTGGCTCAGAATGTGTGCTTCATGAGCTGATTCTAACCTCAAGGATATAAGATCGATGAGGCGCACGAACGAAGCATTTATACGGATTTGCTCTTGGGCATCCTGAAGAAGTCGGTTCCTCTCAGCCGCCTCAAGGACCGGGTTGTTGACATTTACGACCAGGATACGACGGAAGCGACCGTCACTGAGACTGGTAGTCTCATCCGCAACCCTCGATGCTACCGCATTCCTCGAATACTTCACGGCCGGAAACAGCCCTGACGAGGCGACCATCGTCAGCCTGGAGGGCCGCGCCTATCCTGTGGAAACCGCTTATCTTCAAGAGCCTGTCCCGGATTATGTGCAGAAAGCTGCAGAAGTAGTATGGGGCATCCATCTCCAGGTTTGTTTGCGTCAGTCCCCACCGAGAATTTCGCTGACTTTGACCAGCAAACGCCGGGTGATATTCTTGTGTTTCTAAGTGGCCGTGAAGAGATAGATCGTTGTCTAGAGCTGCTCGCCGAGCTACTACCAACGTAAGCTGTGTGTAACCTATGTCATTTAACCCTCCCATTAACGCAGCCCAGCCTCCCCCGCACTGCCAAACGCCTTGTCTTACTCGCCCTCCACGCGGGCTTGAGTACAGATGAACAGCTTAGAGTGTTCGAGCCCGCAGAACGTGGCACTCGGAAGGTAATCATATCAACCAACATTGCCGAGGTATGTGGTTATGAGCGCACTCTGCGCAACGCGCTCATCATCAGCACTCATAGGCGAGCGTCACCATCGAAGGCATAAAATATGTCGTCGACTCCGGGTTTGTGAAGGTCAGTCCCCATGAAGAATGCATACGTATATTCCGTAACACAGCGTGTAGATCCGTACCTACAATCCCTCCACCGCAATGTCGTCTCTAACGACAACACCGATTTCTCAAGCCTCCGCCACTCAACGAGCAGGACGCGCGGGTCGTACCGCTCCAGGAGTCTGCTACCGCTTGTACACAGAGCGCGCTTTCCAGCAATTGCGCGTGACAAGCCCTCCAGAGATCACTCGGACCGACCTCACCACCCCCATACTCCAACTGAAATCCCTCGGTATCGATGATCTCATGAAGTTCGAATGGGTCTCTTCTCCTCCTGCCGAGAGCGTGCTCCGAGCCCTTGAAGGACTCGCACACGCAGGTATGGTTGGTGAGGACGGGAGACTGACGGTCATCGGCGAGAAAGTGGCGGAGTGTCCAGTGGAGGTCAACATCGCACGAATGGTTCGCTCAGCATATTTGTTATGGATGATACCACCTAACCGCCCGTCCTAGCTGTTCGCCTCTAAGGACTATCAGTGCGGAGAGGAGATTCTCACAATAGCTGCTATGACGACAATCCAGGTATGCGACTTGCGAAGCTCGTTTGTCGCTCATGTCTTAAGTATCATAGGACGTCTTCGTTATCCCAGATGGGGCTCCTGGCGCAATTGCAGAATTGGAACGGCGAAAGTTCACGGCCGAAGAAGGCGTAAGTCCTGCGGTTCATCTCTAACATGCCTATGTATACTGATCATCGTCGCTTACAGGACCACCTTACTCTCTTAAACGGTGTGTATTCGTCTACTCGACTCGGGCTCTTCAATAAATGCAGGAAGCTAAAAATTCGGCCCATTAGCATACAACGGCTTCAGCCGTTACGGCCGTTCCGCTTCGTGGTGCAAAGCGCACGCCCTCTCGTTCCGCGCCATGTCTCGTGCGATCTCCATTCGGTCACAACTCAAGAAGTATATGCAGAGATTTGGCTTGCCACTGGAGAGTTGCGAGGGCGACGCGAAGCGCCTCAGGAAATGCCTCGTCACAGGCTATTGGCGCAACGTTGCCCGATGGGTCGCAGACGGCACGTACCGTGCTGTGAGGGGAGACACCGTGAGCTTTCTCCTATCCTCTCCGTACTCTCACTCTCACGCTTGACCGCAGGTGCTCCACGTCCATCCACATTCCGTTCTGTTCACGCGGAAACCACGGTCGGGGTGGGTGATCTTCCATGAAATGGAGGAAACCAAGAAAACACAGTAAGTCGCTGTAGTACTTATTCTCGGTATCTCCCAACGCTATCATTTTTAGGATTCGAATCCTCACCGAGATCGAGCCCGACTGGTAAGTGCGCTCGCAAGGATTCACGTACCGGTGCTCAACAGAGCGATCACACAGGCTCTTGGAACACGGTCATAAATTCTATGACAAACATTCCGGTGCCAGCGTAGCTTCTCAGTAGCGTGTGTACTGTATCCATGCCCTGTATTGTTGTCGGTCAATGTATATCTGCTGCCCATATGTCGCCGAACTCGAGGAATATTGATGTAGACGCCGAAAGTGAGCGCCTAGAGCGCGAGCGCAGACGGAGTTTGGCATCCCGCCACCTCGTCCCTCCCTCACCCCCTCCTGCTGCCTCCGCGATGGGTGCCTCACAGTCAACACCCCAGCAAGACGAGAAGGTCTTTACGCCGGACACGAACTTGCACGTACGTCTCACCTACCCTTGCCCAGCCTCCCAAACTCACAAGCGCCAGTTCTCGGAGGATGTCGTGAACCAGCTCGCCGACCACCAGGCGTCGCCCGAAATCCCGCACGACCGCCAGCTCACCATCGATGCGCACATTCGCTCGCGCATCCAGTCCGAGCTAGGCCACCTACAGCAGGAGGAGGAGCGTGTGCGGGAGGAAATCGAGCGTGCGCTCGAGAAGGAGAACCTCGACCGCGAGCGGGGCATGGCCGGGGAGGAGAGCACGTCCGAGGATGCGTCCTCGGCCGGCTCCGTCAAGAGCAGCGCTGCGCTCATGGGCGACCTCGAGGAGCTGCGCCAAAAGGTCGAGAAGTACCACACGCGGCGAAGCTCGGAGGAGCTTTCGGATGTGCGAGCGAAGGGCGAACAGGTCGTCTCGTGCTACAAGTGCGTTACTCAAGTTCCCTCATCTTGCTTGCTTTCTGACATGCTTCCGCAAAGGTCGCATCCCACCACCTCGCTAGACTGCTGGAAAGCTGTCGAGGACTTCAAGTCTTCGGTAGCACAGGTAGAACAGGTGCGTGCGGCATGTCCCCTTCTCCTAGCTGTCTCTTTACCTATTCACTGCAGAGATACGTCAATTCTTTGCGCTAGCCCTGTATCCCTTTCTTTAGACTTTCCGAATGTTCAGCTATTAATTCCAACCCCTACACCGACACGTTGTAAAGTACAAAAGACCCAGTAAGTGTGTGGCGTATACAACGGTCCATCACTGCGCACGTAAAGGTGAGTACACGTTACAACTCTTCGTTAGTTCATCATATATCCGTTGCAGTCCGTTAGTCCAGCCAAACCCATAAGAATACCCAAAGTCCAGATCCTACCGCCTCGGCAGCTCCTCTTCGTCTCCAATCGCGTATCCGACGGGTTCCCAAGGATGGTCGTTGTCGAACTGCGAGTAGACAGACCCAGTGTACTCCGACCATCGGTTCTGCGACGCCGTGGAGGTTCGATGACGGGTCCATGGCAGGTAATTCGCAAGGAGAGACCGTCGGACGTCTTCGTTTCCCAAGGCCAGGAGCAAGCTCGACGGTACGCCCGCACTCGGCCGCTCCTCCGCCGCGCTCTGGGTCGAGTACGCAGAAGCGGAGCTGACTGTCGAAGGTTGGTGGGCCAGGCGGTGTTGCGCGAAGGACGACGGCGCATTGGATACCGTGGAGTCGACTGGTGGGCGGGAGCGCGAAGGATTTCGACGAGGCACTGGTGGCGGCAACGCGAGCTCTGGTTCCTGGATGGCCTCTCCCTCTGCGGCCGAAGGCGGTGCTGGGCGAGGATCAGCGGTCTCCTGGAGAGCCCTCTTTTCTGCGTCTGAGATGGACGGTCAGAACAGTCAGTCGCACTCCTGCCTCACTACACTTACCACCCCCCAATGTCTTCGAGTCAATAGTACCCTTGAGGGTGGACCCGCCAGAGACTGGAACGGAGGGCACGAACGTGACCTTCCGGTCTTGGTGGCTCCGGAGGGAGAACGAAGGTCTGTACTGGCTCCCGGGTCGGGCCAGAGTACTCGCGTTCTTCCGTGTGTTCTCCCTTACTTGCAAGACTGCCAGCTGCTCGAATGAGCACTAGGGAACTTATAGAACACGGACATTGTAGACGTACCGCTTCCTTGATCTCCTTCGCCTTTTTCCGCTTAATAGACCTCCCCCACCACGTCCAGCCAATGACCACAGCGAGTGCGAGCACTACGCCCGCCGACGCGCCTCCCGCTATCGCTCCGACCGGTACCTCCGCGCCCCGCGACTCTGAGACAGTCGCGAACGTAGGCACAGACGAGCCACTCGAGGTGATCGTAGTCGTAATGACGGGATGCGCGGGCACATCAACTGTCGTGAACGTGGGCCGCGCACTCAGGCTTGCCGAGGTGCGGGCAGCGCTCAAGGTCGCGTTCGTGGACGTCGCGGGCATGAGGGATGGCGGGGTCAAGCGGCGGAGGGTGGAGAATGGGGGAGAAAAGGGACGGAGGAGCAGCCTCGTGGGCGGGGGAGATATACAAGTCGATCATCTAGACTCAGGCGCACGCGATGGCGAGGAAGGGACCCGCCGCGAATGGCCACTGGCTCCTGCCTCGTGTGCGGGGGCTGATGTTCTCGAGCCGTGCCGACCGGAGAAACTTGCGATGCATGGGGTGCTGTGCCGATTCATACAAAGGCACCAGCTCACACGGACACACAGGACGCACAAGGGAAGCAGAAAAGGATCAGATACAACGCTCGGAGCAAGTATACATAGTACACAATCCATCGGCCTCGCCCTCCCCCCGAGGCACCGCACCCGCGCACGTCTACTCGTCCTCCATCGCCGCCAGTGCCTCCTCGTTCAACGCCTCCGCCTCCGCCATCACCCGCTCCTCCAGCGTCGCCACGCGCGCGACCGCCTCTCGCCTCTCCGAGTCGAGCTCCGCGTACCGCTCCTGCAGCCTCCTCTCGCGCTGCTCGAGCTTCTCCACCTCCTCCTTGAGCGCAGCAAGCCTGATCGGCCCCATCGCACCCTCGTTTGTCTGCAGCTTCGAGAAGCTCTCGTACTCCAGCTTCACCTTCTGCAGCTCCGAGAACGCGTCCTCGACGCGCTTCGCCAGCGCCTTCGATCGCGCCTGGTAGCCCCCTAGGATCTTGTTGAGCTTCGTCTCCGTCTTCCCGGCCTTGCTTGCCTCCTTCGCCATGGCGTCGCGGTACGCTTCGAGCTGCGTAGTGTAGCCCGCCACTCTCGCTTCATGCGTGATGCTGCTGGGCTCCACCCAAGAGTTCGAGGCGACGTCGTAGACAAGCTTCTCGCGCATGTGCACCCAGGACAGCGACTCGTCGATATCGTCAGGGTCGACCAGCGCCACGACCCCGCGCTTGAGCACGTCTTCGTTCGCGCCCGGGTACCCGAGCGAAGTCGCGAGTTCGTCGTGAATCAAGGATTTAGCAGTAAACAGGGCATCATCCGGCGGGATTTGGTAGGCCGAGCGAGACCCTCCAGGGTGAACTGTGCCGGGAATGGGATGGGCGATCGAATCGTGGTGCAGGAGATCTGCGATCTCCGCGTGCACCAGCTTGGACGCCGCGCCGAGATCTGAGGACTCGTCGTCGTCCACCGTGAGGGCCGCCATAAGACGCACGACGTCCACATTCGCCGGCCGCGGGAGGCCACGCTGCACGACCAGGGTCCGCCGTGCGAGTGCCTTGCGCTCCTCCTCTTCTCGTAGGCGCCTAAGACGGGCGTCGCGTTCGGCCGCGTCCTCCTCTGACATCGGCACTCCCTCCGCGTCTTCGTCGTCTTCGTCCTCTGGGACAAGCAGCTCAAAGTTGTTCTCCGGCTTCGGCAAGCTCATGAAGCCGGCCTTCAGAGCTCTCTTCGCCGAAGAAGAGCGGAGACGTTGTTCCCGCGGAGTATCGCCGACAGACAAGAACCCATCCTCCGCATTGAGCCGTAGACCATCCCGCATTGGCGTGCGTATTACACCTCCCGGTGTAGCTGAGACGTCCCGCGGTGTTGCGCCAGGGGCAACCCCGCCCGCATGCAGCGGCGTCGCTAGAGGATTGGGCGTGAACGCGACCTGGTGCCGTGGGGTCGCGCCCTCGAACCCAGTACCTCCCTGCGGGCCCACATGCATCGGGGTGTTCTCGTCTCCCAAGAGCGGGGTCTGGGCCATGGTCATATTGCGGAGGTTGCGTGCCTCTGACATCACGTTGTCGTCTGGTGAGAACATGTCAGTGAAGCTCAAAGCTTCTAGCTAATAAACGTCACTTACACTGCGGGGCCGTCCGTGGCGTGCGCGCCATCTGTGCCTTCTCCAGACCCTCGTAGTCGTTCAGCAGCTTCGTGCTCGCTTCCGTGCCGCCGCTGACCAACGCTTTCGCGTTCTCGCTCGCCTGGCCAATCTTCACGATGTCCTCTAGCTCCTTCTCCCCGACCTGAGCAGCCGGCAGAACGAGCTGTCGCCGCCGTCCCATCGACTCCGCCTCCTTGAGCTTCTGGATCTGGGCGTCGCGGGCTGCGATGAACTTCGTCTGATGTGGAGCCTCGCCCTTGCCGCCGTCCTTACGCTGACGCTTCCGACGTTCTGCTTCCTCGTCTTCCGGCTTGCGCTTGTTCTCGAGCCGGCGAAGGGTCTGACCGACAGGGGCTGTAGTCGCGCGAGCTTGTTCCTCGGAGGTGTCGTAAAAGCCGGGCGCGGGCTTCTTCTCGAACGGAATATCGGCATTGTACTACGTAGCTGTGCATTAGAACCCCATGTCAAACCGTCACAGAATGATTCACTCACGTCCATGCCTTTCTTCTTGGTCTTGTGGCGCATGCTGCATGATACAGCCGTCAGTATGATGTTGAAGTTCGATGTCAAACAGGACGTACATGATACCCGCAGCCTTCAGCTCTCGCTTCTTCTGCAGCACTGCCAGACGTCTTGCCTCCTCCAACTGCCGTTCACGCGCCTTGCGCTTCGCCTTCTTACCCTGCGTGTTCGCTAGACGAGCACGCGCTTCTGAAAGCATCTCCTTTTCTGCGCAAGGGTTAAACACTCTGCGGATTGGAGCCAGCCAATTTCAAGTGCACGCACCGTCCTCGTCCATGTCGATAGGATCCGGCCGCGCAGGCTTCGTTTCCGGGTCGGGGTCAATTTCACCAGGGCGCAGCCTCCTGACGTCGTCTGCACTCGGGCCCGCCTCTCCACCCGGCCCAGCCAGGCCAAACTCTTCGTTCTCCTTCATCTCCGCCTCGTCCAGCAGCTTCTGGTAACGCTCCAGACATTGCGTTGCCGTGCGTCCGACAATGGGGGCAATGGTGCGCCATTGCGTGGGCATGAGCTTGGCAAGGTGCAGTAGCTTCTCGTCCTCCTCCTGCGCGTCGAGCCGAGGTGTAAGCGACCTGTCTCGGCTGCTAATCGCACGAATGACGCACCTTCGACCATTCGGTCTTCTTGATAGAGGGGTCCAGCCATTCGTACCAGCGCGCCTTGCATTGCTTGGGCGTTTTGCGGACAAGCAGAGAGGATATGCGTGCCCTGCAAACAGAGACGCACCATGAGCACCTCTCCGCCCGCAGGAAGCAGAGCGACGCACCATTGATTCTTGCCGTACTTGGCTATCGCAGCCTTGAGGACCTCATCCTCGGTGTTCTGGCAGACAAACGTCAGCACGTAATTGGTGTTGAAGCCCGGCGCTCGAACGCACTTTCCACACGCCTGCAAGTGAGAACGCAATATGAGCATAAGTCCACAGCGCAGAACGCGGCGTACGCACCTCCTTTGATGATGATGCGGACCATTAGGGGGAACCGTAAAGAGAGTCGAGCAGAGCGGGGGCGGAGGAGATGGCGGTCAGAGACAACGGCGTCAGGCAGCGCTAAACGTTTCCAGATTCGGCCACTACGCCTGCACGTGACACCCACCAAAATGCTCGACGGTGCTTCCTGCTCCGAGCTCGCTCACCGACCGCTACCCGGTGCTCGTGCTACTTTCTCCAAAATGCCCCCGCGACAGAGTTCTCTCGCGTCCTCGTCCAAAAAGCGGAAGACGCGCGAGGCCGACGACACCACACTCGCCATACAAACTCTCGAGAAGCAGCTCACCGCCGCGGTCTCCTCTGGCTCATCTCTCAATCCTCTCGCAGACCTCCTGGGGCTCGCTCTCGATGCTGAGACGTCTGCACAACTCTCGAAAGCTGTATATGCGCTCTACCGTATATTTGTGCTCATCATCTCGCGCGGCCTACTCGCTGGACCCGACCCCTCGGAGGAAGCCAAAGCTGTTCGTACTTGGCTCGTAGAAAGACTGCAAGCCTTCGTCGATCTCCTCGCCGGCCTTCTCAAAGACGAAGAGTCTTCCCTGAAGGTATAATACATTGTGCACAACTTCTCACTCAATACTAATTTTGCGCGTAGATCTCCGCGCTCGACATTCTCCTCTCCCTCCAGAAACACCTCTCCTCCGCGCTTACTCGCGCCGGCGACGCTAAGCACCCACAATTCCACGCCTCACACTTCCGCAAGGTCGTTTCTGCACTCCTTCTCTGTCCCCCCTCCTTGCGCGCGTCGCCATCCAAGAGGCGGAAAACAGATGGCGAGGCGTCCGACCGCGCCCTCGACCCGGACGTGCGCGACCACTTCGTGAACACCTGGTTCAGCGTACATGATGATGTCCGGTGGTTCTTCTTGCGGGACGCAGCGTATGCCCCCATCATTCTCTTCGCGAAACGTGCCGTACTGACGGACAGCATGCAGCATCCTTGTCTCGAAACACCCGCCCTCCGAGGCGCCCCAGCTCCCCGGCAACCTACTCTTCATCCTCGAGCGGCTCACGACCTTCCCGACCAAGGCCTCCGAGCTCAACTCCTGGTGGGTCGAGGAGCTCGGCACGAAGCCGCCCAAGCCCAAAAGATCCGCTCCCGGAGGCGAAGACTCCGATGCAGACTCTGACGCAGCAGACGCGGACGCAGACGAAGAGGACGACTGGCGCAAGTTCTTCGACGAGCCCCCAAAACCCGCCGAGGAGAAGAAGGGCATCATCGCGCGCGTGCACACGCTCACCGTGCACCAGTCGCTCTACTCGCTCGCCGCGCACAGGGCCGTGTTCACGCGCGCGTGGCTGGCGCTCCTGCCGCTGCTATCTTCGGGCTCGCTCGAGGAGGCGCGCGCGCGTTCGCTGCGGGTGTTGAATGTGCTGCATCGCGGCGTCATCCCGCATCTCACGCGGCCCATCCTGATCATGGACTGGGTGAGCTCCTCCGTGGACCACGGTACGTCGTTCTCCGTGCACTCAGTAATTCACCGGCTCACGACTGCGCGCAGGCGGCACCGTGGGCCTCCTGGCGCTGAACGCGCTCTTCACGCTGATGAAGGAATACAACCTGTGCGCTGTTTCCCGCCCTATCCGAACAAAGCAAAGCTCACACCTTTCCCAGCGACTACCCGTCCTTCTACACGCGCCTGTACGGCTTCCTCGACCGCGACGTGCTGCACCTGAAACACCGCGCGCGCTTCTTCCGGCTCACCGAGCTCTTCCTGAGCTCCACGTCCGTGCCACTCTCCCACCCCTCATCTCCGCTCCGCTGACCTCCCTGCAGGCACCTACCCGCCACTCTGGTCGCGTCGTTCGTGAAACGGCTATCAAGACTGTCGCTGGCGGCGCCCCCCGCAGCGATAGTCATGCTGATCCCGTTCACCTACAACATGCTCCGGCAGCACCCCGCGCTGATGGCGATGATCCACCGCACGGACGAAGTCGCCGGGGCCGCGTGCGGTAAGTGGCATCTATCTGTCAAATAACGCCTTGGTCGCCGGTGGCTGATTCTTTGATTCTTGCCGTGGCGCGCGACAGACGGATTCGATGTGCACGAGGCGAACCCGACGCTGACGAACGCGCTGGAGAGCTCGCTATGGGAGCTGTACAGCCACCGGGCGCACTACCACTCGGGCGTTGCATCGCTGGCGAAGGTGTTCGAGGAGGCATTCACGCGGCAGACGTACGCGATGGAGGACTTCCTGGACCACACGTACGGCACGGTGCGTCTGTTCTTGCGCTTATTGGGCATCGGCGGAGACTGAGGCAGTGTCTATTGCAGCTGTTTGATACGGAAGCGAAGCGGAAAATCCGCAAGGAGCCCGCGACGGCGCTGGAGCTCTCGCAGGTGCCGGCGAGCGACGGCCTGCAAGAACTGTGGACGTTCGCGTGAGGCAGTTGGATCGCCGGAGACGTAGGACGTAATGCATAATGCTCAAGCGCGTCGGGAGTCGGTGATGACCCGATCTGGGGTGCCATAATGGAAAGCGGATGTCGGGTGACAAGGTGTAGGGTCGGGGCAGGGCTGCAGTGGTCAATATTGACGACGGCTAGAGGAGCGGAAGCGATGCTGTGCTCGGTGTTCTGGCGGTGGGGCAGGCCGCCGGTAAATCGCCGGCGGAGGGCTAGGCGTGCTCAGACGCCCGCCATCTCCGAGATGGTGCAAGAGACCGGCGTGGATTGAGCGCCTCCGTTGTTCAAACACACTCGGACGCTGTTCAAAACGCTGCTCTGAATGTCCGGGGAGAGCGTGAATCGCCGTTAGGGACGGTCAGTCTGCATAGATAGATGCGATGCCACTGCCGGATTTACACTCGGCGTTGGCGTCCAATATGCTTGGTACCGCACGCGCAGCGATCAGGAGGGCTATACGCTCGGTGACGCCCGGACACGGAATGGCCTCCGCGGATAAAGCAGAGCTGGCGAGGGCGATTAGGAGGGCGATTTGCTCGGACGGGTGGGGGATGTCGGTGCGGATGAGCTGGAGAAGGGCGCCAACGGAGGAGAGAGCAAGACGATCGGAGCGCCCGTCGCACATCGGCTGTCATTCTTAGACTTTCCGGCGTCTCCCCAGCGCTGTGATCCTCAGCGCGGCCGCTCTCGTTCCCTATCATTTTTGCGCAGGTGAGCAGCGCCGGTGTGTCCAGATAGTGCTGCAGCAGATAGAGAGCGCGACAGTCGGCGGCGGCGCGAGGGGCGGCGGGAGCGGCGGGACGATGGGCGGGGCTGAAGGCCCGGGGAGCAAAGAATAGGCCGTGGCAGGCGTGGGTCACCGAAGAGGATGCCGGCCTTCCATCTCGGCTCCCCCGACTCTCCTCCCTCGCCCGTCGCCCCAGCGCCCTCTCCCCGCGGCCAGCGCACCCACGCCCAGACATCTCGGGGCTGCGGTGGTAGCTCGCTGCACGGGCGGGGGGACGGGGCGTGTGGGACGGGTAGCAGGGAGCTGAGGGAGGGTGCGATTGGGGCGGAAGGGGGTGCCGTAAGATGTCACCGGATGGGCCGGTGTCTTTCTGCAGCCCTAATCAGGCCGATTCCGGCGTCTTTTGCGCCTGGGAGAGAATGAAATTGGCCGAGTGCACGGGCGGAGTCTGAACATGGCGGGCTGTGATTGGGTGTGCCCAGCGGGAGAAGTAGCCGGAGCGCGAAAGCCGGGGAATAAAGCACGGGCGCGGGTAATCCCCCCACCCGCATATATTCACCTCTCATTAATATCCCCTCGCCC
>MNAD01000552.1:0-24076 GCA_001895945.1 Trametes pubescens | reverse complement strand
TCTTAGCCTCCATCGAGTCCATCCCCTCTGTCTGTTGCAGCTCTTCTGTTATCTGACGTTCCCCAAGGACTGTGATATGCTTTTCAACATCTCTCACATGTACGATACTTCAAAACTGCCAATAAATACCGCCACAACTGCTTCGTTAATGTGTCTCGAGATGGCTTTCTCCGACTCCTGGTTAACTTACTTCTTCCTCTGACAGCTATGTATGCCCGTAAAATGCGAATCACAGATGAGGTCGGGCACCATCTCGGGACCCTTTTTTTCCGTGTCATGTATTTTATGCATTTTCCGGGATATTTTCCCCCTCCAGTTGCGCTGTAATAAAGTACACTAATCTATGTATACGGACTATGGGTAGAATCGGACTGGGCGTGCGTAGCATCGCCGTTCACCCTCTAGTATGTCTTCCAGTGGTCATCGGACAGATCCTGTCTGCCACACTAGGGCACCTCTCAGCAGACTCAAATTTCAGCAGAGTAGCAGCGTCACTGCGATCGGAGCAGGTCTGCGGGACGCCGGTGCGGTACGCAACCTAGTAGCATCTAGGTTGTTAGCGTATAATATATCACAACATGAATTCTCTCGGAAAACAATGGCACAACGACTCGAACCAACATCATCCTGTAGTGGTTCCCCATCCTGACCCAGAGCAGCGTTAAGTTGTGGTAGTAGAGTAATAACCGCTTAAGACACATGCAACTCACTTCCGACCGTCCCGGTACCTTGAACCTAGGTGTAGTCAAAGGGCCTTCCATTGTCGGATGCGCTACGCCTATTCTGCGACTTGATCTGCTTCCTGTTGTCTCTGTGCACGCAGTTTGTCGGCCTCCTCCTCTTGCTTCATCGCGACCATTCTCTGGCGCATCATTTCCACCTCTTCGTCGTGTCTACGAGCCTCGTCCGCCTCGTGTCTCGTCTCCTCCCTTCCCTTCTCCCCTTCGGTCTCCTCTCGAGCCGTTCGCTGTTTCTGCGCATGCTGTTTGTCGGCCTCCTCCTGCAATCTCATCGCGATCATGGCCTGACGCATCCGCTCGACATCTTCATGATGCTGACGAGCCTCCTCCTGCTCGCGCTTCCTCGCCTCGCCATAGACCCCCTTCGCAATAAGAGCATCTCGACGCTGGCGAAGCCTGCTCAACACGTCATCGTTCGTCGCACGCACGTCCTGCCGACGCTTCAACCACGCAGCGTGCCCAGCATCCACTATCGTGCACCAGTCAGAACTCCGGATGCTTGCAAGCATACAGTGCGCCCTACCTTCGGCAACAAACCGCTTGCGATGACTCTCGCGCTCCCTGAGCTCGTCGTCGATCAGGTGCGCGTACTTCTCCCGCAGCGCAATACCCGCGTCGACCTGCTCCCTGCCCAGACGCTCCGCGGGCCGCCGATGGTCGGGGTCTTGTGCTATCCTCATCCCGAGCCGGTTCGCCTCCGCGGCCGCGCTCTTGTACTTGAAGTAGACGCGTTGGCGCTCGTTGTCGTGCTCCCGGCAGAGTATCCGGCTCTCCCCCCGTTCTGGCCGCGGGACTTCTCCGTTTCTGACCCGCGGGAGCCTCCCGGCTCGCGTGCAAGGGGGCTCGCCGCGCGGGGGGATGACTTGACACTTGTTTTCTGTAGGGACGATGCCGCGTGATGCAGGCCGGGAGTCTGGTTTGTTGTCCGACATGGTGCGACGACTGGTGGAGCGAGCAGGATGAGGAATGTTATGGTCATAAAGCAGGACGAATAGACCATGGTTCAGGCGTAATCCGAGTACATGCAGGACGAGGCGAGGCCAGCCTGCGTATAAGGTTCGTTCAATGAATCTCGAGCGAAGCGCCTCACAAGATGTTCTGGTAGGGCCCGGGGCTCCGTGCGGGCCTGCTTGCTAATACGTATTTGCAGCTTCTCTTGCGAGTTTGTGTGCGTCTTCGTGCGCATGATGGCATGCCCTGGTGGGTGTTAGCATCGACTAGCATCATTTGAACTCACCGTCGGAGCATGACAAAAAGGGCACCTCGATCCTCAGCGCTCAGCAGTAGCGTCCGACATGGAGCATAGCGACACCTATAGCTACATAGTTATCCGACAATCTCAGCACGAATACGAATATTATCATTGCACTTGCACACCTGGCTGTAAGCGCATGGCGACGGTAGCGTTGTCTCAAATCGTGGCAGTGAATGACCGTAGGCTCCGTCGCTGGATGACGTTAACATAGATAAATCAACCCCGAATATATGTTGCATGTATGGGCCTGCGCTCCATGACTACATTCCCGCTGGATAGTCTCTGTATAATTGGGTGACTTACATAGCGAACCTACTTGGAGCAACATTGAACGAGTGGCAACGGTGGTGGGTCCCCGGTGGGCTGCCATCCGTTCGTACCCTTGGCGCTTAGATACATCGGGCACCCTCAGTGAGCGTCGTAGCGCCTTCCTCACTCGTTCCTTCACTATCCTCCCTTAGGCTAGAAATTTCCCGATAGCAAGGCTGCGTATCTGCTGGTTAGGATGAATGCTCATACAGTACCTGAACTTTAAGTTACCGATCGCCCAGTATACGGGACTCTGGGCCTGCTACCAGCGGCACGGCAGCGGGACATGTACAGAAGCCTACATTGGCAGTCTCGGAGCTGTGTGCGAGAGCCAGTTGTCCGGACAATTTGCGTGGTGCACTGGGGACCCCACACTGCGACCGCAGGTATCGCGTTTGCGATCCTTAATCAACTATACATTCTTCTTCTACTGGGACTGCCTACGCCCGCTTCTTCTTTGTATGTACGTACGGAATGCAACGATCACGGGCCACGAATGCGCACGCGCACGCGCGCAGCTCGTTGGGAGGAGTGAGAGCGACGGTGGGGGTGAGAGTGAGAGTGCGGAGGAAAGAGGTGAGAGATAAGATGATACAGACGCGGCCGCGGCCGACACGAGACGCAAGAGTTCACCGGATGGACGACGACGGAGAGCGAGGGAGAAAGACATGCGCGGGAAATCAGGGGAGGGAGGGGACATGGCTATAGTACGAGGTGACGTCCAATGGAGCGTGGAAGGGGCGGGACGGGGATGAGGGTGCAAGGATTAGTGCGGGGGCTACGGCCCGGCAAGCCAGGCGGCACGTAGCGGGAAGACGAGCGGCGCGGCGGCGCGTACATATAGTATCGAGAGGATAGCGAGCGGTCGTGAAGGTGGGGAGGCCGGGCTTGTCGTGAGGAATGTCCGTCTTTGAATCTCGGTATCTCGGGTCGTCAGTCGCGGATCCGCCGGTGAAAACGATGCGTATCGTGCAGCAGGGGCAGGGAGGAAATGGTATGTGCGGGGAATGGTGTGGTCATGACGTGGGGAAGGGTGGATTTGGGGTGTGAGCGGGTGGGGCGTGAACAAGTGGCAGGCGACAGGCGCACGGGCAACACGGGCAGGACGGCACAGGCTTATGCCGCGCTGTACAGGAACAAGTTGTTCGTCGCGGCAATCTATACGGGCACGCAACGAATACGCGGCTTAGTGTGAGGTCATAAACTAGTAGAAGAGGCGCCGATAACTTACAGCGATCGTGCTCTCCCGCGGATGCCAGCTCGCGTGCAGGATCTTCTTGTTGAAGTCAAGCGTCTCGAGCGCCATGTTCTCCCGCATGCCGCCTGGACGCACGCCATTCTTCATGCCCGGCTTGTTCCCTGGAAGAGGGCCCCCGATCTTCTTCGCCTTGAACGCAGACTTGTCCGCTTGTAGCACCACGTCATTCAACGTGTCCGTGTCGAATATCCGGAAATAGTTGTGGTACGAGCCCGTGAGGACGTGCCTACGTCATGGCCAACTGCGGTGAGGGAGTGTGATCGATCGTAGTTGATACACAGACTCACTTGTCCTCGCCACTCCAAACACACTCGAATTTGTCGAAGATGCAGTCGTTCTCGTACAGATCGCAGAGCTTTCCCCGCAAGTGGTCGTGAATTGGGATCGTCTTCACAGGTCTGCTCTCCATGTTGATGTCCCAGATCTTGAGGTTTAAATAGTCGCGCGACAGGATGTACCGTCCGTCGTGGCTGAACTTCACGTCCGAGATGGATGAAATGATCTCCGAGAAGAACGATCGGTTTGTTGGGTCCTCTTCCTCCTCGAACACTAACACGAGGACACCGCCACAATGTCAGCGCCTTTGCGATGACAGAGATGAGGGACTAGGGACTCACTCTTCGCATGCTTATCGCACAGCGCCGAGTCTCTCATGTCAGCAAGCTTGATGTTGCTTTTCGAGCTGCTGTACATGAAGAGGTTGCAATGTACTGGGTGGAATTCCGCCGCAGTGATGACCTCCGTCAGCTCTTCCATGTTTGCGGGCTTGATGTCAACGATGTCTTGAGATGTGGTCAGTTACTCTGCGAACAGAGATTGCAAACAAGGGCGCTCACTGAAACTACGGTCGCTGATATCCAGGTTCCATAGGTTAATCCGGAGGTCGTCCGCAGAAACGTATGTCTCCTGATCGGAGTTGACAGAGATCGAGTGGATGTGGTATGCGTGTGCGTTCGCATACACTTTCCGAGGTACAGCGGCAATGATGTTGTCTTGTACAGACATGCGGGGAAGTCGAAGATTCTGCTGAACGATTGGCGCGGGTAGTGATCTCTGGCCCTCGAGGAGGTTGCTCTCCGACACCACCCGTAATGACTTTTCGAACACTTTCCATAGCTTGATCGTCTTGTCTGAGGATGGGCGATATGGGTATGAAGGGTACAAGGGAGGTGAGTGATGACGTACCGTTAGTAGACAAGAGGAAGTGTGCAGAGTTCTGTCGCTTGCACCACTTGATCTTGTTGATCTTCTCCTCGATCTCCAATGACTTGAGATAGTCGAACTCGGGCTCGTGCGACTGAAACTCGGTGTAGAACTTGTATTCACAGCCCTTTTTCTATATTGGGTCAGATGGGGCGAGTGAGCATCGCGCGATTGATTGGGTGAGCGAGCGGGTGCGGTCAGACGCGCGACATACCATCTCATTACGCTCGAACAAGACGACGCGGCCACCCTTATCACCAGTGGCGAGGTAGTTTCCTGTCGAGTCAAACTCGACGGTCGAGATGATGTCGGCTGAGGGGTATAGAGAATGCGATAAGACGCTAAGCCGAAGGTGGCTACTGGAGAGAATGAGCCCGACCGACCTTCAGTGATATCCTCGACTTCGCCCTTGTCGCCAAAGCACTGTGCAAAGCGCCAGCCACCTGAAGAAGACGCGTCCTGATCCATGATCAACGTGCACGAGTGAAGCGCGATGGAAAGTGTGGGGTGGTATGCGAGAGTGCGTGGCTAAACGTGAGCGATGTGCGAGCTGGGCGGTGAAGGGACGATGTGCGAGCGAAATCAGCGCGGTCGTGGGGGGACAGGGCGGGTGTGAGAGCGATGGGGGACGGGTAGACACGAGGTGGTGAATGGGTGCGTGCAGGAGCTCGAGTCGGCGGAGGCGAGTGACAGACTCCAGTCCTCGGCAGCCATCCCTGTGTACGCGTGTTTGGCCCCTGCCCCGTCCTCCCGCCGGCGCCTCGCCCACTCCTTCATCCCGACTTCGCCCTCCTCCTCCTCGTCCTCTACCCCTCCGCCGTCGAGCACGCCGCACACCATGCCCAGCATCGCGCCCATCACCGGAAAGCTCAGGAAGCGCTTCTGGCTCGACCTCACCACCGCCCTCGGCCTCGGCGTCAGCGCCGGCTACGCCTTCTGGTCAGTCCCGCCCGCATTTCTCCTGCGTCATTCCAACTCACACTCTCGCGACAGGTATGGCGTGCACCTCAAGCATGGTGAGCCATCCTCCATCTTCCTGGGTCAGCGGGTGCAACACCCGCTGGGTTCGGCACACCCATGCCACCTGTCTCCGGTTTCTTATCCACGCGCTGACTGGTTGCTTTTTCTCTTCGCCCACAGTCCAACGCCAGGAGGAGCTCTACCTGAGGCTCGAGCGGGCTAGGCAGCAGGAGCAGTAAACATGGGGACGTTCTGTATCACATCCACAATCCCATCGAGTTCTCTGCCCTATCCTCTGCAACACGCCTCGCAGCGGTTGCTGCTGTGTACGCGCTTGAGCCGAGCCGCGACCCCTAGTCTGGACCGGACCGGACGCGATCTGGTGCAAATCCTACCGCTGCATCACGAATTTCGTCAAACGCATCGTCCTGTTAGGGAGGACGCTCTTAACCGCACGATGCATAAGAGCATGATAGAACAGAGATAAATACGTGATTAGCTGGTGTATCGTCCCCTATGCGGAGGTATCGCATATCATAACATATACCGCATACAAAACATGACAGTCGTCCATCAATTCAACAATCCCAAGCTCTTCAGCTTGTTACAGCTGTCTATCGGCTCTTCGTCGATCTTCCGCACCTTTGCCCAGTCCGTCCCAATCCCAAACAACCCTACCTCTTGATCTTTCCTCCGTTGTTTGTGGTCGAGCCCTCGCTGACACTGGGCGAACAAATCTTGCGTGTATGCCCGCTCGACGTTGCTTTCGAACTTCTGCAGCTGCGGCCCAGGTTTGTTCTCGTTCCTCGCAAGCTCTGCCGCCAGAGGGTGTCCCGAGAACTCCGCAGCGTTTACGTGGTATTTGACGTGCATGCCGCCGGTGGTACGCTCGACGTTGTACCGGGGCGATGGGTTGAAGGCAAAGCGAGGATCGGGTGTTGGTGTTGAGGCGAAGAGATTGGGGAGCGCATTGAGGAGCGAGAACGCGAACAGCAAGA
The DNA here is from genome assembly GCA_001895945.1 of Trametes pubescens. Lineage (NCBI taxonomy): Eukaryota > Fungi > Basidiomycota > Agaricomycetes > Polyporales > Polyporaceae > Trametes > Trametes pubescens. The sequence goes on along the minus strand of MNAD01000552.1, from coordinate 17,353 downwards.
ACAATGGCAGAAGTTGCACCCATATTGACCGCGACTCTGCGGCGGGCTGCTGCTCTCGCCGGGCATTGGTGCGTGCGCGTGTTGTGCGGAAGCCGCCAGGGCCAAACGTCGCCGTGAACACTTCGTGGCACACATGAGTGGCTGCACACGGAGACAAAGAGTGGGCATCACTTACTGGGACCGCCGAATGGACCACCGCCGAACGAGCCGCCGTTCATGGGCATGCCGCCACCACCGAAGAACATATTGAACAAGTCTTCGGGGCTCATCTCACCCTCGAACCCTCCACCTCCACCGAAGGAACCTCGGGAGAACGCTGGTGAGCCCCGGCCAGAACCGGACGACATGCCGCTGAAGCGCGACTCGGGGTCTGAGCCGTGCTGATCGAAGGCACTTCGCTTTTGTGGGTCTAAATGTGAGTTATACGGAGACGGCAGTGGTCAGCATCACCTAGCACAGGCAGCGAAGATCGCAGCGAGGCACTCGCCTGACAGGACCTGGAACGCTTTCGACACCACTTCACAGCCGGCTCAGCAAGACTAGTGCAGGAGGAGGCGGCGGCCACTCACTCTTGAAAGCCTCATCAGCGCCCGGTGCCCCGTTCTTGTCTGGGTGCAGCGCGAGAGCAAGCTGCCGTGCGGGCACCAATCAGAGACGCAGCACGAGAGGCAAAACTAGGGCGGGGGCCACACACCTTGCGGTACGCCTTCTTGACCTCTGCCTCGTCGCAGTCGCGCTTGAGTGCGAGGATCTCGTAGTACTCCGTCACTTTGCACTTGCGCACGCGCTCCACGACCGCCACGTTCTCGGGGGTATAATCCCGCTTCTTCTGTGCCCCACCCGCACCAGCATCTCCATTTGCCTTTGCCTTGCCCTCCGCCTTGGACGACTCGGCGCCGTGCCGCTGCCGGGCGCCCGCAGCAGACGGATGCGCCTCTGCCGCCGACGAAGAGCCCGCTGGTTGCGCAGACGACGACGACGACCCTTCACTCTCCTGAACTTCGACCTCGATGACCTGCAGTAGCTTGACGGCCTCGGCGGTGGAGAAGAGGGTGAGCGACTTCTGGCAGAACCGCTTTGCGGAGGGGAAGTTCCTAGCGTTCCGGTGCTTCTGCGCGATCGCGAGGCACTTGAGGGCCTCGTCTTTGTTGCTCTCCATGATCACCAAGATGCGGATAGATAGAGCACGATGCAGCCGGTGGTTTGGGAGGGAGGAGGGGAGGAGGATGGGTCGAGCTGAGAGGGGTTAACGTGGTCGTGGGTAGAGTGGTGACGAGCCGAGTGATGCAAGGGAATTCAGGCACTAACGCGGTAAGTAGGCCTCGATTATAAGCACTACAACTGTGAGCTTACTGGGTTAGAGCCTTGTGATAAGCACTCGATAATACACTCTTTTAACAGAAGGGCATATATAAACAAACGTGGGATCAGGCACGCTAGATGTCGTAATAAATGAGGTAGACAGTAAGCACGCATTGGGCGCTACACTGCTCAGCCTTTGTACTCCTACGTTCACTCACCTCTGCTCCTCCTTTGATCGCCCAGCATGCCCGTTTCCTCACAGGTGTCATCCGAAGAACCAGAAGAACTCGTTCGATTCAGAGAGCAATGGCTCGCGGAAGTGCGTAGCAAGAAGAAGGCGCCCCAGAGTCAGGACGCCGGCAGCGCCCCGCCCGCCGCCGCCTTCGAGGCCCTCCCTCCCCCGCAAGTCCTATTGCGTCCAGCTACCATACACCATGTCCAGGCTGCCATACACCATAACCCTCCAGCAGTTCGAAGGCTGCCGTCATCGATCGGGCCCGCACCACTTGGCCCTGCGTTGCAGAGGGCAGTCGAGGTGTACCGGAAAGCCGTGCAGCACGAGCAGCGGAGCGAGCTTGACGACGCGCTACACCTCTACCGCAGCGCCTTCAGGATGGATCCCAACGTGGACCGCGCGTACCAGATGGTAGAGGACCAGCTCCAGGCGGCGGCGCTTGCCTCAGCTCCGCCCAAGACTCATCACCGCATGACTTCGTCTGCAGCCACAAACGTAGATGCGATCGTAGAGGGGCTGCAGAATGTGGACCTCGCTGCCGTCCATGCTCCTGTCGCACGCACCCGTGGGGAGGGCCTCGTTACGGGGACCCTTGCGAAACTGATCTCGTCCTGGCCTAAAGACCTTTCGTTCGAAGCCGAGGACGAGCAGGAAGGCGTGCCAATCCAGCTCCTCCCTAATGAGCTACTCACCATGATACTCCGATCGCTAGACCACTTAGCTATCGAACGATTTGCACAAGTTAACCGCAAGGCCCGTGTTGTCACCTTAGATGGCTCTATTTGGAGGTGTGTCGCAATACGGGTCATTATTACACCTTCGCACTCATCTAAACACGCAAATATAGACCGATGGTACAAAGTGTGCTCAAACCACCACAAATACCGACCGAGGGGGAGTTCGAGGCTTTAGTGCTGAAATATATGACGGATTACCGGTGCATATATATCGAGCACCCGCGGATCCGGTACGACGGGGTCTATATCGCTGTTTGTCACTACATGTACGTATCCCGTTTGATATCAGTGTTTTCACAATTAAGAGGACCGTCTGTCTATACAATGCAGACGTAACGGCGTCGGGGAGAACGCTTGGATCAACGTACGTATCCTACGCTCGTGAACGCGACCTGTGAATTAAGATTGACAATGTAACGATCTACAGTACAGCCACCTGGTCACATACTACCGGTACCTGTAAGTGCGACATGATATACGTCTCACTCGACGCACTAATTACTGCTCCCGCAGACGATTCCTGCCCGATGGTCAAGTCCTGTCCCTCCTCGCGAACGAGGGTCTCGGTCCTCAACAAGTGATTCCACTGCTCAAGCCCTCCTTGCGTATGAAGGTAAGTGTCCCTGCCATTTTCCAAGTTCACGCATAACGGGCAACGCCCAGGGGTTCTTCATCGGCACCTGGTACCTCGAAGGCACGACCGTGCACATCGAAGACCTCCTCGAGCCCGCAAGCACCGACACGCGGTACTCATTCCAGATGATCCTCGACCTGCGCTCCCGCCCGCTCGGGCGGTGGAATCGGCTTGATTTTCGGGAGTACGATTCAGTGTACATCGAGAGCGGTGAGGCGACCCCGCTTGCGCTCAAGAACGAGCGGCCGTTTTGGTTCTCGAAGGTCCGGTCGTACGTGTAAAGGCGACTGTTCCTCCTCCGTGGGTCCCAATTATGGTAGAGTTTGAAATGTCTTATGCAGGTCAGGGAAAGAGGTGACTGATACGCATCCAGGTTGCGACCGCGGCCGGTCTCTTTCTTCCGAGCTTGTAATTTCGGTGTCGCATGATAGATTGTCATTGTTTGGCTCAATGTGCGGAACTGCTACACACGGTAATAATACTTATACAGCAATGGCGCTTCCCGGGCTTTCAACTGTAGTGGCAATAGGACATCATCTAGCATTGAAAGTATCTAGGACTCGTAGGAAGCTCATACAGTGGGCTACGTGTCGGTGGAAGGTGATCGAACAGAATAACGGTTACTTCACAAGCTCGTGTACTCAATCGAAAGATATGATGCCTATATAGGAGAATCCAATTCTTTCCGCAGACTTGTGTGGTACAATAACATGTAGGACAGGTGCGCCGGACGTGTTGCTGCGCAAGGACGGCAGACCGTTGCTCATCGACTTCGACTGGTGCGGGCATGAGGGCAAAGCGTGCCATCCGCTCGGTGTTCGACTTTCATCTCTCCCTACGCACTTCCCCCGTCCCTCTTGTATACAATACCCAAATATATGACGTACGGCAAGAGCCAATCGATTCTCATGTTGCGCAAATACGTGCCGGCAAGTCGTGGTGGTCTTTGTGGTGATACACAGTCTTCGCAATACCCCGAATAATGACTTATATCCGGTAGCTCGCAGAGATGATCATGAAGCAAAGCCCAAGGATGGCGCCTTCAGAACAAACTATCCAATCGTATTCGCCGACGCCAAGGCCGCCATCGGCGCATATGACCACCTTCACCGCAGCGAGCGGCGACAGCACCCCCGATGCCCGCGCGCAGTCGCATGCCTACAGCGCACACGGCCGACGCCACCGCTGGGCGGCGGCAGCAGCTACGTCGATTGATAGTACACGATCCGGACAGACACAGCTGCTACACATGCCCGAGGGCGGGGTAGGAGGGAAAACAAACAAGAAAGACAACAAGGATGGTGTGAGGGGCCGATGCGGCGCATCGTTATCCGGGGGAAAAGCACACGACAACAAGGGGAGACATGAGGAGGGAGACGGGGCTGCTCATTTCAGCAAGGTATGCCGACGATGAGAGGAGTGGGTGGGTAGGTGGGTTCGGTATGAGGGTGGGAGGAGGAGGAAGTCGAGAAGAGGAGAAGGGCGTGATAAAGGCGACGGGGGTGCGGTCTTCGATCATAGACGGGTGACGGCCTTGGCGTCGAGTGGCATGCCTGTTTGCAAGGCGATGAGGATATGTAAGGCCCATGGCGGACTACGTGAGAATGCGGATGACTGACCTGAAGGGTCGATGCCATGCGCAGCAAGGATGCGGTTCTGGCGAATCAGCCTCGCCTGGTCGAAGCTGGGAGGAGAGTAGCGCCGTTAGACCGAGTATTTTGCCGCGCAGAGTCTGCCTCGCATCCCACACAGAAGAACTCCGGAGAGAAGGAGACTCACTTTACACGCTCCCGGCGCATGATGTCCAGCACCTCCTGAGTACCACGATCGTCGAGACCAGCCCGAGAGTCGCCGTCACGGATGTTCGCCTCGATGTCGAATGTCGAGGAGGACAGGCCGGCGTCGGCCTGCTCCGCGAACGTCGACACGGGCTGGTAGTGCGCGACACGAGGCCCGAAGAGGGACCGCATGGGGTTGATGAGCGCAGCTCGGTACCGGAACGTCACTGCACGCGGTCAGTCTGGGGATGCAGGGAGCGAGGAGGACGAGGCGAGGGACGTACACATTACCAGCAATGTCGAGATGGCGAACACGGACAACCAGAAGTACATCGGGGGACGGGCGGGGATTTATGCAATCGGTTGCGGGGGCGCGCGTAGGAGACTGGCGCTCCTCATTGGCCCAGCCCGCCATCATATACCCCCGCCCACGTGTCCTGTGCGCCTCGCCCGCAGGCCGCGGCTTGCTCCCGCTCACCGCCCTTGCCTCCGCCCTCCGTCTCGGCTTCGCGATCGTATATTCCGCCGCCCTCACTGCTCGACGACGCCACCATGCTCGGCCAGGTTATGCTTCTCGTCGCGACGGCCACGCTCCTCCACGGTCAGCCCCATCTGCCCGAGTCCCGGCCGTGACGCTAACGTGCGGACGCGTCTCGTCGTCCAGCCGCATTCTCCACATACGAACGTGAGCAGCGAGCATGCACCTTCATGCGCGTATGATGTCTGGTGGATGCTGATATCAGATGGGCAGACCTCTCACACCTGAAGGCCCTTGGACGGCCGGAAGGCGCGCTCCCGAATGACGTTAGTTGCGTCCGCACACCGCTGTAGCATGGTGCTGAGGCCGCGTTGCTTTGCGCAGATTGTCTTCGAGGCCCTTGCGTCGTTATTCCTGGCTATCGTCGGTGCGACACTACGCAGCTCACCATTGCGGGAGGTCACTTGGCGGAGCGAGATGAAGCGTCGGTGTGTGCAGTCTCCCTCCATGCCCGCCCATGCGTGCTCACCGGCGTTCTGTAGTGCACAAGAAGAGGTCGAGGATCCAAGGTTGTCGTTTGCGACATTTGCGCAGCGGGCGGGCATTGCGCCACAAGCTCCTTCGCCGTCGTCGCTGTGATACTGCTGTATATCGCACCGCCTGCACGCATACTCGCCCCTGCACTCTTGTGCAACCCATGAAGATTCCAGCCATTCGTAAACTTGGCGGCGGAGATCCTTTGATCCACTTCAATCACTGCCAACTCTATACGCAGGCACAATGCCTTCTTCAAGTGCGTGTAATCAACATCAACATGGGCTGGTGACGCACACGCAAGGTATAAGTCGTGGGGGCAATGCATGCTTCTACGCAGTCCAAGGCATGTTAGCATGTGATTGGTATCGCCGCCGGCAGCGTTGAAGAGGGTCAGATATCTAAACAAAGCCCCGACCCGAGTTTGAAGTTCAAAGTTACGAGCGATGTTAATAGATGCTGCGGGGTGGTACAGAAGCTTCATCTAACGGCACACTTGACCACAGACGGGCGGTATTTCCTTTCTTCCGACCCCCATCTCCGTCCTCATCGTTGGCATCGACGTCCGAGTCGACACACAACCTGCAAGCCAACGAAGCTCACCACGTACTAAGGTCGTGCCGCCGCGCCGCTCATACATGGATGTGCCCGCAACACTGCACCGCGCGATAGCGTCGACATCTCAGGTTCAAAGTTTGATGCAGCGGCTAGCGAGCGCACTGTAGCATATAGCGTACCCGAAGTAGCTCGTTTGGGCACATCAAGGTCAAGATATACGCACAGAGTCGTTCTGGCCCAATCATCATCAGCTTGCGAGGTGAGTGTTTGCACATTCACTCAGAGAGCACTACAAGAGAATCCCAGTAGATCCATTGGTGGCACATGGTCGCCGAGCCGAAGACCTGTTTCATTGTCAGGATCCGTCCGACGGCGTACTCGTTGGGACGTGGTATCATCGCCACCGTGTGACGGGTGTCCGCCAACGTCAGGCCGATTGAACATCGTCCCCGGTATGAAATAGACAGGGTTCAGCGAGATATATTAAAGGAACCTCCTTCTGCATAAACCGATGCCACAGCCCTCACCAGATGGACTTCGGCACCTTTGCGCACACCAGGGGTAGGAGAGGCGATATGCCGGTACGCTACCTCTCCTATGTGTCGTGCTTGTCCTCGGCCCCGTGGCTGGTGACAGACGGGATGGCGACTGGCCTGAAGGTGGCTATCATGGATTCGAGTTCCTGATACTACGCTTTGTTGGCAGATGGACGCAAGCGACGATAGACACAACGTGACGTTTGCCAGCCTCTGTGAAGCCGTTCCAGGTGCGGTTGCGTTGCGCCGCGTGCGTGTCCAAGAATTGATCCATTTAGCACCAGGAAAAATGACCCTACTACCCAGGCGGTGGATGTCCAGACCGAGGCAACTAATCTGGAAGGAGTCAAATGAGCGACATGTGAGTGCGCAGAAGTCGCAGCTCTCATGCGTACACCAGCTGCTCTGAAGCGGGATGGGGCATAGGGTAGAAGTACTGACAAGTAGCCTTTCCCGATCCGTTCCGCGGATAGGTAGAGAGGCCTGGCCACCAATCAAGAAGTGATCAGTCTGTGCTTGGCCTGCGCCGTTGCACAGGTGCACATCATTTGGGAGGTCGATGTCACTTGCGAACGGATCGGCCAAGCGTTCGTTCAGGTCGACTTCCGTGGAGCCCACGATGTGCATGGCGCACCTTGCCCCTGTGTGCGTATCCGGATATCTGGAGCGCCTTCCACACACTGAAGGTGGGATATCCTCCATTATGGAAGAAACCCTGAACTGTTGTTTCATAGATGGCGCAGGGGAACGTCAACCGTACTGCTCACTTAGGTCGATGACTACTTAAGAGAGGGCTCAACTCCGGAAAGTACACTCCCCAATCCCCTCCCCATCCCCTTTCCATCCGCCTCCGAACATGAATGGTCAACATGTAGTGCAACTTGCAGTAAGTCCCGGTCCAGCCTGCCAAGTTTCTTTTACGGGAAATGTCCATTCACCTTTGGCCCTTAGATGCTGTTCTCGGATGCAGCGGTTCAGTTCTTCCCGCCGATACCCTCCACCAGCCGTATCTACGTCAATCACCATGCGGATTTCCCCTCCGGCACCATCGCCGTTACGTCAGCTGCAGCCCCAGGGCCAATTATAGGATCGTCCCTCTACATCAAACTCCCCGCTGGCCCCGGATGGCGCTATATCATGACACTCTCCGTCAACCACCGACCCGTGTATAGGATTCCCGCCGCCCCCAGTACCTCACATGCTGAAAGCAACCTCGAGGTGGGTGCTCTCAGAGTGCTCCTGGTAGTATGGCTGTTTGAACACTCGCCGCCCTGTAGACGTTGCCACAGCACAACTATCGGAACCATTCGCGCGCTCACATCCCCGAAATGGAACTTGCGATGCAGTATCATTCAGTGCCGCTGTCTTCCGCTCTCGAGGAACGCGGCATTTCTGCCCCGGACGAGCCGGCCTTCGCCCGAGACGCTCCGATCGGTGAGAAGTTGAGCGTCTGCCTTTGGGTGAGCATCTCCTCGCGTAACGGCCATATGGTGTGGCTCATTCACGTTCCACAGGTGAAAGGCGTCTGCCTACGCCGCAAACGCACCGATGGTTTTACCTCCAAGCAGCATCGCGTGCGTAGCGGTAAAGGCAAGGAAGGCCAGCCGATCACCCGGGCGAACCTTGCGCGTCTAGTCGCGCTGGACGTGCAGAGGTTTATGGTACAGCACATCCTGGCTCATATTTGCACGCATCTCATACCGTCCTTCGCAGAACCTTCACCAGGTTCATCACAACGGCAGCGCCGTTACGTTTTACCAACTGCGCCTGAAGGAAGTGCGCCTGAAGTCGAAGGCGACGCTCCAGCCTGTGTTGTGTTTCCTCCCTACGGCTGGCTCCGCCCAGCGGTAGCCTGCGGCAGTGCTGTCAGCCAAACCAACCACTCCACGTGTATATGGATGTTTATCGTCTCGCTCCAGTTTGATACTGGAGCGCGAATGTATTCGCCATACTTTATGTCGCACAAATTGTTACACGCGCGCCGTGCTATCCGGCATGGCGGCGCGTATCACTACATGGTCCTTGCTCCTACTCTTCTGCTTGACAATCTGGCAGTAGGCTGGTTGCACATGGTGCCTCTCCAAGTTGTTTCACTTCCAAATACCAAGACATTGCCTCAACCCTCGCATGCCTACAGCAAAAGCATAGAGCACGCCGGTCGATCGACAACATGTTTAGCTACAGGACTACTGTACTGCAAGACCTTTCAATCTCATCTGGACCTACGAGCGCCCACAGTATAGGCTACCGCCGTTCCGTTCGATCGCCAAGAGCGAGATCGCGGCCGAAGACTCGGAGTCTAGATCATATCCTCGCCAACGCGCCGGACGGCCGCATGGCTACCAACCGCCGGCGGGCCGCAGCTTCGCCTGTCAACGTTGCGAGTAACGGCAGGCGCAGAGCTCGACTGTCATTCGAGGGCATTGATACCTTCCGGCTCCTCACGGACTGCTTGCAGTCAACGTCAACGTCTAACGGTAGTAACACTGCGCTAGTATATATTGACACCCTCGCCGCCACCACACCGATGCTTCAAGATCGCGCAGGCGATCCTTGCAAGTGTCAACCCCGGCTTCTAGCAACACATGTGATGCACTTGCACGCATACGATGATGCGTACTGGTGTGTGCATGCCACTTCCTAGTACAAACAGCTTCTTCCCACGTCAAAGTGAGCGGAGAGTTTGGTGAACTCAATTCCTCCGCCGTATATATACGCTCCCCGGCTGTGCTGCCGTCCCCGTAAAGCCTCGTCCTTAAAGCGCACCCCATCTCTCGCCTGATCCGTCACCAGCGCACGATGAACCACGCATAGTTCAACCCGCCGGGTTTCGGGGGGATTCCTCAGGAAGGTACGCCACTCGCGCGAAGTGCAGACCTACGTGGACTCCGACCTAACGCGAACGCCTCGCCAGCTCCCAGCTTGCAAGAGCCCAAGGAGGTGCGCCGACAGTGGTCCGGCTCGCTCCAGGACATCCTGTTCCCGCCCCAGTTCCGCCTCCGCCCCGGGAACTGGCAACGCTACAGCCAAGCCGTCCGGCTTACCAGCCGCTTGTACGGTGTCGAAGGGCACCTGCACGACTCCGACTCGTGGGAGGCGCGCAACGTCTTTGGAGTGGACGGAAGACTCGGAGTACTGCCGGCGCCCGACTGGGAGGCCAAGGACGAGCTGTGCAAGGCGATCGTCTACTTCAATATCGAGCAGACGCATGCGGACGAATGGTATCTTGCCGATCTGACCGAGCGGAGCGCGAGCACCCTCTTTAGCGTCCTTGAGGACGTGTATTTCGCGCATGAGGTAGATGGGTCGCATATGCTCTATCTGGGGAGCCCGGTTGCGGAGACCGGGTGGTTTTGTGCGAAGGTATTGGCTGGAATGGGCGTGATTTGGGGGATGTATAAATATGTGGGACCTGAAGCTGAAGACCTAGAGGTATGTAATCTTTCGCCCAAATTCGCGCATGCACCTAGTACATGTATTGACTGAGCGCGCACAGCGATATTTATCAAAAATACGGGACCTTGGAGAAACCTCGTGAAGTTTTGGGGATGCAGCTATCTTGGACCGGGCTGTTCACTTGTAATATGAGTATGAGTATGTGGCGGATCGAATGGTTCAGGTCGTATATTGATGGAAGTATGTAGTACAACTCATCGTCCGATCCCATGCACACGACCCTAGGCCTGTGAGGTGCCATAACTCTATGCTTTGTAGTGCCCAGAGAGGGCCACGTCAGATTTATGTGAGCACGATGAACGAGTCCGGGACATCGGCAGTTGAGGACAGGGGAGTCGTCGTGTGCGTTTTGTCAAAGAGCCCGAGGATGACGGAGATGTGCGCGTATGGGCGCTTGTGTGCTAGGAGCGATGACGTCTGGCGGCAGCGAGCCGGTGCAGTGGGCCCAAAGACGGACCCGGTCGTGATCTGCTCAGCTGTGTGCCGCGCGCGTATAAATCCATCACCTCTCTCTCTCTCTCTCTCTAGCTCTCCACTCGTCTCGTCTCATCTTTGCGCCGCCATGGCTTCCCGCTCGGCACCATCGGCTGCCTCCACCACCACCAGCGACACACCTCCGCCTGCCACCAACGCCGTCGCAGCAGAGGGCACCCTCTACGTCTCCCAGCCATACCGCTCCTCCTCCAACAAGCTACGTGCCATGGTCACCTTCGCCCCCCGCAAGTCCCACTTCGACATCTCCAACGAGCACAGCGGCGCCAACGAGTTCCGCGGCTTCTTCACTCTCTTCTGGATCTCCCTCTTCCTCTTCGTCGTCAGCACCTATGTCCGCAGCGTCGAGACAAACGGCTACATCCTCGACTTCGAGTTCGCGACCATGTTCTCGCGCGACGCGATCACCCTCGCCATCTCCGACGCTGTGCTCGTCCTGAACACCGGTCTCTGCGTCCCCTTCGCGTACGCCATGTCCAAGGGCTGGATACGCTACTATTACTTCGGCATCGTCCTCCAGCATCTCTGGCAGGCAGCTGTTCTGGGCATGGCCATTACATGGACATTCAACCGGTGCGCCCTTTGCCCCTCAGTCTCTAATTGCAGCTAATTCCCCGCTCTGCGCCCTCAGCCAATGGCCATGGGTTCAGTCCGGCTTCTTTACTCTCCACTCTTTCGTAAGCACCGCCTTATGTCCTTCGTGTCGCAAATTCCGAATCCCGTCTTTGTGCCTTCGTAAGGGCGGGCAGGGGTGTACAAGCCGCATCTCAGCGACATAACAGCACTCCACAAATGCTGGTTGACGACTCGTCATCTAGCGGGATTCGGACTTTGCGACACATCTATTTGTCACAACCTCTCCTCACCAGTAGCCCAACAGGTCATGATGATGAAGATGCACTCCTACCTGAGCACCAACGGCCAGCTGGCCTACACCCACCACAAGGCCGAGAAAGTCTTTGCCCAGCTGCAGGAGGCCGCCGACGCCGAAGGCGGCTGGGACGCGGCCCTAAACAAGGCAGAAGGAGCGATGCTCGAGCAAGACGCGACCGTACCACAGGGCACGCCCGCCGAGCTCGAGGACACGCCCGCGGGCAGCACGACATCGTACGTTGATGCGCGCACGGCCGTGACGCTCCGCCAGCGGCTCGCCGCGCGCGCGGCTGCAGGCGCCACCGCCGAGGGCGCGCCCGTTCAGACGACCGGCACGCGCATCCTGCCCCCAGGCGCGACCGCGATCCCGACGCACCCGCCGACGCCGTCCGAGGTGCTCGTGCACCACCCCTCGGCGACGATCGCGGAGCTCGCGCAGACGCACGCGGAGCTCGAGCGCGAGCTGCGCGGGCCGGTGGAGGGGCGCGTGCGCTGGCCGGCGAACATCACGCTGCGCGCGTTCGCGTGGTACCAGCTCACGCCGACGCTCGTGTACGAGCTCGAGTACCCGCGGACGGACCGCATCCGGCCGCTGTACGTGTTTGAGAAGACGGTCGCGTTCTTCGGGACATTCGCGCTGCTGTATACGATCGTGGAGACGTTCATCATCCCGCTCACGCCGACGAAGGAGCAGAGCTTCGCGCGCAGTTTGTTGGATCTGGCGCTGCCGTTCATGATCTCGTATCTGCTGCTGTTCTACATCATCTTCGGTGCGCCGCCTTCATCTTCCCGTGCGTGACATAGAGAAACTCATGGTAGGCTGCAGAGTGCATATGCAACGGCTTCGCGGAGCTCAGCTAGTGAGTTGCGCTCAGACACCCGCATTGGACGTCCGCTCACCCGCCCGCCCGCAGCTTCGCGGACCGGCAGTTCTACGACGACTGGTGGAACTCGACGTCCTGGGACGAGTTCTCGCGCAAGTGGAACCGGCCGGTGCACACGTTCCTGCTCCGCCACGTGTACGCGTCGACGATGAGCAGCTACAAGCTCACGCGCCAGAGCGCGATGTTCGTCACGTTCCTGCTCTCCGCGGCCGCGCACGAGCTCGTCATGGCCATCGTCACGAAGAAGATCCGGTGCGTCCTTCCCGCTCCCCCTTCGGCCTGCGTGTTGCGTGCTGAATCGGATGTGTTCTTTTCACAGGTTCTACCTGTTCGCTCTTCAGGTGTGTTTGTTCTTGCGCTCGCCAGGGGAGCAGCATAGCTGACCGTGTATGTGTGGCAGATCGCACAAATCCCGCTCATCGCGATTGGCCGCATCCCCGCGATCCGGCGGAACAAGCTGCTCGGGAACATCGTCTTCTGGATCGGGCTCTACGCCGGCTTCCCGCTGCTCTGCGTCGCATACTGTGCGTACTGAGCGCCCTTCTCCCTCCCCTGTCCTCCGCACTTCCCCCTTCATACTGTCCCTCCGCACTCCGCCCCTCGGTCCCTGTCGAAACACGAACAGGGACACGAGCAGGCCTCCGAGACAGCGCCAGCCTCCATAACGACACCGTCCACTCATTCACGATCACGACCCCCCTCCATCTCAGTTCCCGCTTTTGGTTTGGTTTGGTTTGGTTTGGTTTGCGCATGGATCCCGCACCGCACCGCACTGGAGTAGATATCGGCATGCATAGGCTAAGGGTCCGCTGTAGCGTACGTTCGGGGCGCGGGTCCCTCCGACGGGGTCTGTGTCCCAGATAATCAGAGATACCATATGCATATGTTACTTATTTGACCGTCCGGTACCTACTGTCGCGGCGCAGGTTAGTGCGAGGGCGATTCCGACGGTGGCGCGGGTACGCAGGTGTGTGTGTTTTAGTGTTCTGTTGTCCCGAGGGGCGCCGACGACGAGCGTCGAGCTCGTCATCGGAGACATGTCAGGCTGTTCCGTGCTTTAACTCATGACTGGCCCGGTGCCGCAAGTGGATGCACATAGCGGCACGCGCCACGTATGCTTTCAAACGCAGGGGCTGCGCTCAGGGGAGTCTTGCGTGGCGCATCGGCTCATGATCATGCTCAGTCAGTACTGAGTTTTCACGATAATAAATGCACGGAGGCGTACGGAACGTAACTTTAGTGGTCAGCCAGATGAGGCTCTGCACACCGTGTGTCGCGTTGCATGTAATCCTGTCGTGGGATATTAATTAACCTAGATTCGAAGCAGATCTGTGGTGGTAGTAACTTGGTACAGGTCTTGGGGGCTTGGGACCTGGCAGTCCAAATATTGCGAGATGTTTGAGCGACTGTGCACCAAACCCTAACCCGAGCTCGGCTTGTTTACCACCTGCTCACCGACTCGCACGAGCGAACCGAAGTGCTTGACTGTACTGTGATCTAGAACACGCTCGATATTATGAATCCATCTAGGCGGTTTATGGCCAGGGCCTCTGTCAGATGGATATACTGGTGATGTACATTGGATCGAAAATGTCCTTCTACACAGTCCGCCGCGGCATTTTTCTCTAAGACCCAAGAATCATATGGGCGCTGCATGTACCCCAGTAGTAGCATGCCGCCGCCCTGAAGATGCCACAATCAGCGCACTTCCAAAGGGAGCCGGCGACCCCTCACGGCGTCTTCATCACCCTCTCCCACTTGCGCAAACACGACTCCCCTCGGTAGTCTACCATCACAAACACGTCAGCGAACAGCCCTTGCCAGGCGGCGAGTACGACGACGCCACCCACCGTAGCTGCGGAAGGGCTTGCACGAGCACTTCATCGCGCGCCGCACCGCGGCGTTGCGCGGGCAGTGCTGCAGGGGGTCGTGCTGGTACCCGATGTTGTCGAAGAAGTGGATCTGGTCCTTGGGCGCGAAGAGGCCCGCGCCGATGCTGTGGACGGGCGCGTCGCCCCAGCGCTGCAGCAGGATATGCGTGTTAGCCCCGGTATGGCGATGGCGATGGGGGCGGGAAGACGGGGAGGAGGGAGAAAGGGAGCAAGGGGTGGGCTGAGGAGCGAACGTACCTCGTAGTAGAAGCCGCCTTTGGACTCGAGGTGGTCGAAGAACTTGCTGTAGGCTTCGCCCCTCCAGAACTCCATGTTCGCGATCTCGAAGTTACTCCAGACTAAGCGAGGATGAACGCCGCCGTCAGCACAGCGCTCGAACAACAGTTGGGAGCGCTAGCGGGAGCGGGGCGGGACGTACAGTGGCACATGTTGTAGGTGTTGCCGCCGTCGGCCGAGAGGTAGTTCATGGAGTTGTTCGCAGCGACGTACTGCGGGTTCTGGTCGACGAATTCTGGCAATGCCGAGGTGAGCCGACGCATCCTTGTGGCGCTGCGAGCTTGCGTACCTTTCACGGCATCCCAGAGTGTGGTCACTGTCTTTGGCCACTCGTGTGGTGAGATGGTCCATCCTGCATGAGCACGACAAGGGTCAGACATGTCATCCGGGCACCGGGAGGTAGGTAATTGAAGTGCTCACCGTAGATCTTGTTGTTGTCCTCCATGTAGACGAACGGATCGGACTCGATATTGCATGTGAAGTGTACGCCCGGTCTGTTGCAGCGTCAGCGACACCGGTGAGTAGGATCTGCAGATGACTGGCACGTACTCAACGCGCCAATACCACTTGTACTTCTGCACCAGAGGATGGTGGTAGAAGAACTGCAGCACGGTGAGCAACAGCAAGACAATGAGGGAAGAGTGCTACCTACGCCAGAGTTAAACCTGCACATGTTGCGATAGCTGTACAGACCCCGTTAGCGCAGTATCAACGCGTGAATACAGTCATTCTACGTACGAAACACTGCCTAGAGCAAGGCGTTCGGTAAATGCGTGATAGGAATGGAAAAGGACATGCGTACCGCCGTAGATGACATTCTCTGCCACCATTTGGTTCCTACTGGCCGTCGCTTTCTCTTCGTCTATCCATTCTGGCTGATACCAATGTTCTGGAGGAATCAGCCCAAAGGATAAGGATCCGGAGACCACGCTGCTCATATTCCTGTCCGCGTCGTCAGTAGATGGTCGTAATTTCACTCCTCTGTACACTTACCCTTTGAACTCGTCCGTGAAGGGCACCTCATTGAGGAACAGCCATGAATAGCCGTAGTGCTTGTTGAAACGCTCCTCCAGCTCCTTCACGCTCGCTACAGCATTTTCGAGCTCGGAGTTGCGCACCAGCATGAGGATGACGGCATTCGCCCGGCGCGTGTCGTTGAATCTGGCCACATCCTCGCCCGCGAGGACTGTAGCATTACCTGCAGGAGCGGCCTTCCCGCTCCATCCTAAACGAGTAGAGATGGCGCGAAAGGGAGAGAGGCCCGGGCGAGTGTATAGTAGAATAGAAGAGAGGGAGATCTGTGAAAGATGCCCTTCAGTCCAATCACTGACACCCTTAATGTCCACTAAGCGGACTTACAATGAGCGTGCCGACGATGCATACCCAAAGCATCGTCCGGGTTACCGCGCACACGCGCCACCGCCGTTTCGGCGAGTAGCATGTCCTACCGTGTGCAATGGGTAAGGTGCCGAGAGGACATGTCGCTGTCATGCCGCGAACGTCTTGAAGTTGGTGGGGTGAAGGTAGGGAGAACGAGAGGAGGAGCGGTCCTGTATCAATTTCCAGCGCAGGTCCGTACGATGCACCGCGCAGTAAATGTCGCGTGTGGGGTCTGTCACCGTCTGCCACCGCCGCCGACCCCACCTAGCGGTGCTCGCTACTGCGGGCTGGCAGATCGACATCGGCGTCGGATATAGATTCGTCGCATATACGCTGGAAGTGCGTGGTTAAGCGGTTCAGACGATACAGCCCGGGCTGCGGGTGGGTTCTGAAGGCTGCGGTGGGCCTGCGGCGTTACTTTGTCTGGCCGATGGCGTTCAATGAGAAGACAGAGGTGGTGTCTGTGTGGAACAACATACCCATTTGGGGACGCAAACACCACACAGCGTGCGTTGCGAGGGGCATCATATTGCGGCGAGAGCTCTGGAAAAGACGAGGAGGCCGCTAGCTTACCGCCGATCCGTTTGAACACTCTGGCAGACGCCCGCTTCACTCGGTCCGGTCGCCGGTCCCGAGTTCGCCGCCGGCCTTGCACTCGTCGAGATCCTTCGTCTCTCTTGCACTTTCCTTCATGCATGCTGTTTATTCTCTCATTCACCATGCGAAACTCTGGAATTGGGATCTCAAAGTCCTTCGCATCCTAACTCTGAGGCACTAGCTCTATGGGCACGACACTTCACGATCGAACGTCGCGGATAACCAACTTCCGAGGTGGTGCCTGCAGTCTGGCCCGACGACTTATCGCTTGTGGCCCGTTGCGAATGCCCTAGCCTCACTGAGCAGAGGTCAGGCGAAAGGTAAGGTTTTGATTACATTCTATACCAGCCAACGACAGGGTCCTTGCCTCTCATCGAATCCCATTTGAGTCGGCGGAGGCAGAAAGTCAGCAATTCCCGATTCGCCGATGCCCCCACTGCCCCCCGGTGCCCCCCGGAAAGCGCCGGTCATTAAGCGCCCATATGTCCGCGACCCCCGCGAGCGATCGCATTCACGCCACTCACCTCCCGAGTAGAAGACCATCCCGCCATGTTCGTGTTCGAGTGTTTGAGTATTCTACTGCCCCTACGCTTTGTACTTTCACTACTCTACCTGATGGATAACATCGCTCAAGCTCACATTGTCCCCGCGCCGGCACCTGCCCCACCTCATATGCGGTACGAGTTCGTAGCCACACCGTATTCCATGCCG